>CAUYLG010032075.1:0-96543 GCA_963573385.1 Cacajao melanocephalus
ATTTGATTGCACTGTGGTCTGAGAGACTGTTTGTTATGATTTCCGTTCTTTTGCATTTGCTGAGGAGTGATTTACTTCCAATTATGTGGTCAATTTTAGAGTAGGTGTGATGTGGTGCTGAGAAGAATGTATATTCTGTGGTTTTGGGGTGGAGGGTTCTGTAAATGTCTATTAGGTTTGCTTGGTCCAGGTCTGATTTCAAGTCCTGGATATCCTTGTTAATTTTCTGTCTCATTGATCTGTCTAATATTGACAGTGGGGTGTTAAAGTCTCCCACTATTATTGTGTGGGAGTCTAAGTCTCTTTGTAAGTCATTGAGAACTTGCTTTATGTATCTGAGTGCTCCTGTATTGGGTGTGTATATATTTAGGATTGTTAGCTCTTCTTGTTGCATTGATCCTTTACCATTATGTAATGTCCTTCTTTGTCTCTTTTGATCTTTGTTGGTTTGAAGTCTATTTTATCAGACATGAGAATTGCAACTGCTGCTTTTTTTTGCTCTCTATTTGCTTGGTAAATCTTCCTCCATCCCTTTATTTTGAGGCTTTGTGTATCCTTGCATGTGAGACATGTTTCCTGGATACAGCACACCGATGGGTTTTGGCTTTTTATCCAATTTGCCAGTCTGTGTCTTTTGATTGCGGCATTCAGCCCATTTACATTTAGGGTTAATATTGTTATGTGTGAATTTGATCCTGCCATTTTGATGCTAGCTGGCTGTTTTACCCATTAGTTGATGCAGTTTCTTCATTGTGTCGATGCTCTTTATGTTTGGTATGTTTTTGGAGTGGCTGATACTGGTTGTTTCTATGTTTAGTGCCTCTTTCAGGAGCTCTTATAAAGCAGGCCTGGTGGTGATGAAATCTTTGAGTACTGGCTTGTTCTTAAAGGATTTTATTTTTCCTTCACTTACGAAGCTTAGTTTGGCTGAATATGAAATTCTGAGTTGAAAGTTGTTTTCTTTAAGGATGTTGAATATTGGCCCCCAATCTCTTCTAGCTTGTAGGGTTTCTGCTGAGAGATCTGCTGTAAGTCTGATGGGCTTCCCTTTGTGGGTAACCCGACCTTTCTCTCTTACTGCCCTTAGTATTTTCTCTTTAATTTCAACCCTGGTGAATCTGATGATTATGTGCCTTGGGGTTGCTCTTCTTGAGGAATATCTTTGTGGTGTTTTCTGTATTTCCTGGAGTTGAATATTGGCCTGCCTTGATAGGTTGGGGAAGTTTTCCTGCATAATATCCTGAAGAGTATTTTCCAGCTTGGATTTATTCTTTCCATCACATTCAGGTACACCTATCAAACGTAGATTAGGTCTTTTCACATAGCTCCATATTTCTTGAAGACATTGTTCATTCCTTGTTACCCTTTTTTCTCTAATCTTGCCTTCTCATTTTATTTCATTGAGTTGATTTTCGACCTCTGATATCCTTTCTTTTGCTTGGTCAATTCAGCTGTTGAAACTTGTACATGCTTCGCGAAGTTCTCGTGTTGTGTTTTTCAGCTCCATCAATTCACTTATATTCCTCTCTAAGCTGTTTATTCTCGTTAGCATTTCATCAAATCTTTTTTCAAGGTTCTTAGTTTCTTTGCATTGGGTTAGAACATGTTCTTTTAGCTCAGAGAAGTTTCTTATTACCCACCTTCTGAAGCCTGATTCTGTCAATTCATCACACTCATTCTCTATCCAGCCTTATTCCCTTGCTGGTGAGGAGTTGTGATCCCTTGCAGGAGGAGAGGCATTCTGGTTTCAGGTGTTTTCATCCTTTTTGTGCTGGTTTCTTCCCATCTTTGTGGATTTATCCACCTGTCATCTTTGTAGTTGTTGACTTTCAGATTGGGTCTCTGGGTGGACATCCAGTTTGTTGATGATGAAGTTATTTCTTTCTGTTTCTTAGTTTTCCTTCTAACATTCAGGCCCCTCTGCTGTAGGACTGCTGAGGTCCATTCCGGGCCTTGCTTGCCTGAGGATCACCTGCAATGGCTGCAGAACAGTAAGGGTTGCTGCCAGTTTCTTCTTCTGCTATCTTTGTCCCAGAAGGATACCCACCAGATGTCAGTCTGAGTTCTCCTTTATGAGGTGACTCTTTGATATACGGGATTCAGGGAGCTGCTTGAGGAGACAGTCTGTCCTTTACAGGAGCTCACCTGTTGAGCTGTGAGCTCTGTTGTTCATTCAGAGCTGCTGGGCAGGTATGTTTAAGTCTGCTGCAGCAGAACTCATAAATCCCTTTTTTTTCCCCCAGATGCTCTGTCCTGGGGATTTAGGGCTTCATTTATGAGTTTCTGTTATACTGCTGCCTTTTTCAGGGCTGCCCTGCCTAGTCACTGTCTGCCTGCAGAGGCTTTGCTAAGCAGCTGTGGGCTCCGCCCAGCTGCCATGTGAACTTCCCTGCAGTCCTGTTTATATGGGTATAGTTAGAACTGCCTCAGCAATGGTGGCCCACCTCTATAATGGTGGACTCTCTCTGTAATGGCGGGCTGCCTTGGCAGTGATGGGCTGCCTTAACAATGGTGGACTACTTCTGTAGTGATGGACTGCCTCGGTAATGGTGGACACCCCTCCCCCACAGAGCTGGACTGTACTGGGTTCAGCTTTGCTTCCTGTGAATCTCTATCCAGAGCATTTCAGATTGCTGTTTTTTTGTGGGGTAGGACCAGCCGAGCCTGATCACCTGGTTCCCTGCCTAGAGCCCTTTTTTTTTGAGTTGAATGGGCAACTCTGTATCCCAGGTGTTCCAGTCGCCTGTTGAAAAGGTGCTGGGATCTGTGTGATTTCTCATGTAGCAACCCACTGCACTGGCTGAAACAGCCGTGCTGAGATTCATGGAGCTTTTTTGCCTGGGAATCTCCTGGCCTGGCTCTCTGTTTCAGTCCCCCTTTTTTAATCAGTTGAAATGGGTGACTCTACCTCAGGAGCTCCAATTGCCAGCTAAAACAGTGCCCGGACCCGTGTATTTTGTGCAGAGAACCACAGTGCTGGCCAAAACAAGCTGCTGGCCAAAACAGCAGCACTGGCCAAAACAGCCGTGCTGGCCAAAACAGCCACACTGGCAACCCGTGGGGCTCCTCCACCTGGGAATCTCCCGGTCTGTGGGCAATAAAAATCCATCTGGAAATGCGGCATCCACTCACCCTCCGCGCTTTCACTGGGAGCTGCAGTCCTGAGCTGCTCCTAATCAGCTCTCTTGGATCCTCTCTCCTCTACTGTCTTTTACAAGCATCTCACATTATCAGTGCGTTGTGGCTGCCATTCACTTTCAGATTGTGCCCATATCCTAGCTTAACCAACCTTTCAGCAGGTGGTTCTGAGCTACCTGATCTGGTAGCTTACTCATGGCTCTGGTTGTGCTTAGCTTGATCCTGGATATTCTATTTCATCCTGAAATGGATTGCTATAATGCCCCTATGGTAACTGTAAAATGGAAGAAAAAGTTTGCAATCTATTCATGTGACAAACGTCTAATATCAAGTGTCTACAAGGATCTTAAGCAAATTTACAAGTAAAAAACAACCCCATTAAAAAGTGGGCAAAGCACATGAACAGACACTTCTCAAAAGAAGATGATCATGCAGCCAACAAACATATGAAAAAATCTCAACATCACTGATCATTAGAAAAATGCAAATAAAAACCATAATGTGTTACCATTTCACATCAATCAGAATGGCTATTATCAAAAAGTCAAGAAACAGGTGCTGGCAAGGTTGCAGAGGAAAGGGAAGACTTTTACACTGTTGGTGGGAATATAAGTTAGTTCAACCTTTACAGAAGACAGTGTAGCAATTCCCCAAATATCTGGAGACAGAAATACTACTTGACCCAGCAATCTCATTACTGGATGTATACCCAAAGGAAGATAAATCATTCTATTATAAAAGTACATGCATACATGGGTTCATTGCAGCCCTATTCGCAGTAGCGAAGACATGGAATCAATCCAAATGCCCATCAATGATAAACTGGAAAAAGAAAATGTGGTACATATATACCATGGAATACTATGCAGCCATAAAAAGAGACCATGTTCTTTTCAGGGACATGAGTGGAGTTTGAAGTCATTATCCTCAGCAAACTAATGCAGGAAAGAAAATCAAACACTGCATGTTAACACTCACTTACAAGTGGGAGATGAATAATGAAAACACGTGGAGGGGAATGAAACACATTGACTGGGACCTGTTAGGGGGTATCGGTGGAAAGGAGAGTTATCAGGAAAAATAGCTAAGCATGCTGGGCTTGATACCTAGGTGATGCATTGTTACATAGGTAAATTTGTGCAAACCACCATAGCACAAATTTACCTATGTAACAAACTTGTAGATCCTGCACATGAACCCCGGAACTTAAAATAAAAACAAAAATAAAAACTAGCTGGCTGTGGTGGTGCACACCTGTAGTCCTAGCGACTCAGGAGGCTGAGGCAGGAGTATCACTTGAGCCCAGGAAGTCAAGGCTGCAGTGAAACATGATGGCATCACTATATTCCAGAGTGAGACTTTGTCTCTTTAAAATGAAACAAAACAAAACAAACAAATAAAAAAACTGGGTGGGGGGCACCAGCATGCAGACCACAGCTAAGAACATGCCTCACCACTTTGCCCTCTCCTGCCCTCTTGCCTGGCTCCTTGGCTCAGTCTACAGCCCATTCAGCTTATGGTCTGCCATGCCCCCTATTGACTTGCCAGAACTTTGAGGACACAGGCCCTTCATTCTATTCTCCTGAAGCCGCTACTTATGGATTCTCAAACACTATGTTAGGAAGAAAAGGAAAAATGAAATGGTATTAAAATAACATGTTTGCATTTCTGCCCTAAGAGTCGAATTCTCCTGGAGGCCACGGTAATGCTCCTGGGTAAATTGAGGAAGGGTTAAGAATTATGGAAAATAAAGCTGAAACTGAGAATCATGAAATCATAAGACATCAGAAAAATGCACACAATATGCAGATGTCCATGAGTGTAACCCCGTGGCCCAAATCACACTTAATCTGGGTAGTTTAGTCCCAGGTTTTGTAAGGTTCTATAATATATTGTCTGAGAATCAGGTTCTGTTCTTAATGCTGTATGATGGAAACTCTGGAGTTTCTATTTTTCCGTTTATCCCTTATTTCTCTTCCCTTTTTATCTTGTCTTTCACTTTAATTAAGACCACAATCTAGAAGGTTGCAGGCTTTACAAACACATAATTATGTAAAAGAATAGTCAGAGAGGCCGCTCATCTTCATCCATTTTCAACTATTGCAGCTGCCGCAACCTCTGCACAGATCCCTCCATTGCTAATAGATTTTGAGGAGCCAGGGAGGGCCAGCTCACACTGGAGGGCAGCATATCCTTCACTCAAAAGCCCTAATTTGACATTGACCAGTCACTTTATGATGAATTTTATTAATACAACTTTGATGATTAAGTCACATATTATCCTCTTAACCCTCTCCAACAATTTCTGCATTTAACAGCGATTTTACATGAAATGCACACCACTCTACTTCTGCCATATCTACAAGGTATGCATGGGCTGCCCACTCACAAAAATAGAGCCAAGTCGGGTCCTGAGTAAGGGCTGGCATTTTCATGTAAATGGCAAGTTTTACATCAATGTCAGATTAGCTGCAAGGTTGTTGCAACACTGAAACCTTCTGACCGGCTGACAAGGCAGGATTTTCATGAAGAGGCTGATATTTCTGAAGCATCTGTATCTCGGAGATTCTGATGTATGAGTTGATCTTTCCCCTGATAGCTAGCGAGAAAAGCACTCTTGTTAGTATTTAGAAATTAAAAAAAAAAATCCTTTTTCTTTTTGCTCTATCCTTTTCACTTCAAAATATCCTCTTTCCCAATTACCTATTGCAATATTAGCCTTCAGGAATTGGGCTCATGGAAGTAAACCCCAGATAATGCCCCTCCTGCTAAAGAAAACAACAATGTATCCTGCACTGATGTCAGCTGTACAACCAGAACATTCTCTGAGGCAAAAAACAGCGGCTTCTCTTCTCATAGACACTGCATATGTGTTAGAAAAGGTGACCTAGGATGCAGCAATTTACTCTTGAGCAGATAGATGGTGGGATCTCAGGGGAGGAGAAATCAGAGAGTGACATTCTTGTCTTTTACAAAAGGTGATAGTATCATTACTATTTCCTCCCTGAAAGAGAAAGATACAGACTTCATCCATAAATGGCTTGAGTCATATAGCTCTACACAGAGCACAAGATTCCCTCAGCCTAGGCATGCAAGCAATACATTCCAGGTACTGTAGGTGGAGATCTTTGCATCCACATACTCACAGGCCACAGCTGCAATCCATCTCTGCTAGTTCCCTTACATCTTTGTTCCTCCTTTCCTCTGCCCCATATTTTAGACATAAAATATCTGACAAGTTGGTAAAATCACACAATGACACTTTGCACTTGGAAGAGCAGACAGGGCTTAGGTCAGTGGTGGAGGGCCGGCTCTAGCCTGATGCCCACCTCTCACTCTGAGCTCCAGTTCCTGACTTTCGAGGCCTCCTGGTTGTTTTTCCGGGTGATTCACTGTGACGTGTTGTTATCTTTCCCGAAACTGCTGGCAGCCTTGACTTTATCAATATGAATAATAAAAATAATGATATATTAATATTACCAGTCTTTTCCAAATTTCCCAAATTATTACTTCCCTTCTTCCCATAGCCCAGGCAACTTTTGAGCAATGAATTTTCTAAAAAATGTCTGTATTTATTTTTTGTTCAAAAGTATGTTATGGGATCTTATTGCCTGCTCAATCATTGTAAAAACTTCATCCAGATACTCAAGTTTCTCCGTAGTGATTCCTCAACTTCAGAGTCCCCAAATGTCAGCCACGATGCCCCTTGGTTAATTCCACATTCGAGTCAGGTCGTGTTATACACATGTCTCCACACCTGGCCCACAGCTTTCCCTCTTCATTCTAGCTTCACCTCTGCCTGCCCAAATGCTACTCTCTGAAAAACCCAGGCAAACATCATCTTCTTTAAGAAGTACCTTTGTTCTTTTCAGAGACTGGACATTCCTATCCTTGGACAAGTTATAAATATCATGTGCCCATAAACAGCTTCAGCCTGGAGATGATACATTCTGATGCCGTTGCATTCATGTGACTTATTGTATAGCACTTTGGGCACATAAGAACGAATGCTTGGGTATGGGTATGGGTATTTTTAAGAGACTGAAGATTAAGAAGGGAAACTATTATGGCAAGTCCAAGAGCTGTACTGTTCTCAAATCTAGCCTAACTTACCTGAGGAGTCAGATGCCATAGTTTTATTTTTATTTATTTTAACTTTTATTTTATGTTCAGGGGAACATGTGCAGGATGTGCAGGTTTGTTACACAGGTAAACTTGTGTTTTAGTTGTACAGATTATTTCATTACCCTGGTATTAAGACTAGTATCCATTAGTTACTTTTCCTAATCCTCTCTCTCCTCCCACCCTAATGCTTGATAACTCCCAGTGTGTTGTGTTCCTCTCTATGTTTCCATGTGTTCTCAACATTTAACTACTACTTATAAATGAGAACATGCAGTATTTGGGTTTTTGTTTCTGCATTAGTTTGCTGAGGATAATGGCCTCTAGCTCTATCCATGTCCCTGCAAAAGACATGATCTCATTCATTTTCTGGCTGCATAGTATTCCATGGTATACATGTACCTCATTTTCTTTATCTAGTCCATGACTGATGGGCATTTGTTGTTGATTCCATGTATTAGAGAAATACAAATCTAAACCACAATGAGATGGCATCTCACACAAGTCAGAATGGCTATGGCTAAAAATTCAAGTAATAACAGATGTTGGCAAGATTGTGGAGGATAAAAAGAACGCTATACACTGTTAGTGGCAGTGTAAATTAATTGAACTATTATGGAAGACAGTGTGGCAATTCCTGGAAGACCTAAAGACAGTCATACCATTCAACCCAGCAATCCCATCAATGGGTAGATCCCCAAATGAATATAAATTGTTCTACTATAAAGGCACATGCACGTAGATGTTCATTGCAGCACCATACACAATAGCAAAGCCATCGTTTCATTTGTGGGTTTGTTTGGGCTTCAGAGGGTTAACAAGAATACAAGTGTTTATAGTGAATATGTTTAAACAGTTTCAATGTGGGAAGTGGCTGGAAGGCCACTCTCTAATACTGTGAGTTGGCTCAGATGCATATGGATCATGTTTTAGAATCTAAAGTGCTAAGTTTTAAATAAGATATATACAACACAAAATTCTAGAAACACAACCAACACATACCTGACATAGTGCTAGTGAAAATTTAGATTAAAATGCCAGAATTGAGTTAGTAATCAGGTTAGCAGCAAAAACATTTTAGCTTCCCATGTTTTAGCTTGAGTGATTATCTGGGCAAATATTCTGAGCCTGTGGTTGAAAGCCATTCTGAGTAAATTGTATTCTGATAAGTATTTGCCTTGAATACCAAGTTTCTTCCCTTAAATCAACACAAAGTGAAACAGCATACTCAAACAAGGGGAGAGGACTGATCAGCACAAAACTTCACCTCTAACCCATCTTATTGTCTATGGTTTCTTTTCTACTTTTCTGTAGGTGCACTGTGAAAAGAAAATGCCGCCTTTCTGAATGGTGGATAAGTACATATTTTAAAAAGTCAAATTCAGCTTACAAGATACTCGGGGAGGGAGGAGTCTAATATACCCTATGGGGCTGTTACAGACTAGACTAGGGTTCTAACTTAAGGAAAATTAAAATACATTTTAGAGTTAGCTTTACAGTGTCTTTAAGGTTGCAGGGCTTTTTTTTAAAAAAAATATAAAATGTATTTCAGTAATGTATGGTAAGACAAGAACATACGTCATCATATGCTAGTTAATGGCTCATACTTTAGTGAGGACCTGTGGAAGAAGGCAATGGTATCCAAAAGAAGGCAAATCACACCTTGACCTAAATGCATTTGCACATCCAAGTGATTATTTGTGTAAGATGCTATATCTCTTAGGCATAAGCTATGCCACTTTTAAGATACCAGAGGAAAAATGAAACCAATGTGAGAAGATTAAGCTGGATTCTAAAATAATTTGTGATCCTGGACTGGTTCTTCAAATTCCTTCTCTTCTCTGAAATGTCAAGCCACCTTCGTGGGTGTTTTGGCATTGACAGCTGATGTCTCCTTTTGATTATGGGTTTTCAAATCAGAACTGATATCTGGTTCTCTTAATCAACTTAAGAAGAGAAAACTACTTAAGTGGGAATTCATTTAATCAAAGAGAGCATCGTAACGCAGATAATCACAAAATTGATTAACTATAATTGTGGTAATTTCATTCAGTCCTGGGACATCTACAAAATATACTTAGTTTCACAGATCCCACTGCATGTGACATGATTGGCCAAATTTAAAGTTAAGTGACAAGTTTTAATGATGAAGCTGATGGAAGAACTCATGCAAAATTATTTCTAATCAATTATAATTCAATTTTACTCTCTTATTGATAATCTACTGGAGTCTAAGACATTAATTTAATATACTCTAGTATTGAACATCAATTGCACTAATGCTAAGAGCTGTGGGTGATTCCAAGGCATGATATATATGGGGCAGCTGATGTGCCAGGTCTCCTCTTACTAGAGAACAAGGAAATGGAAAAATATGTAACCGTAAGATCAGCAGAAAGGACCGATGTGGTAGTTGGCTAATGAGAAAACAACTGAGAAGATCCATCTGAGTAAACTCCTAAAATTGCAAAGCCATTTCTTAAACGCACTATTTTTAAGATGCTGCTGCCTGTACATTTTCCATGGGGGTGCTTATCTTTGGACAATCTATTGATGGTCTATGTGTATCATGTGCCCTTTAAAGCCCCTATATGTTTGTCTACTCAGCATTTTACTGCTTCTGACTTCTGTCAGGTACTGAAATGCCACTGTTGTCGAGTTTGTTGGTTCATGTGACAGAGATCACCTAAATGCTCAGTGGCCTACTACACACGGGGGCTGCTTTCCTTCCCTGACTCACTCTCAGCCAGATTGGGTGCCTGGAACAGCTTCTACCACTGTGTTGCAGGTGGAAGTGGTTTCTGCTATTTTAGAACCTGGCCCCTAACAGCACATGAGATTCTCAGCTCACTCTCAGTCTTCTGCCCACAGGCTGGAAGAGACACTGTCTGAGATGACAGATGCACAATGGAAGGAATCATGGTCTCTAAGCCCCTGCTTGAAAGAGATTGGTCAGGGCATCCGTTCAACTTGCCTGGGTTCTACATGAGACACACATCTTGCTTTTGTTCAGCACACTTGGTGAGTGATTTCCGTTACCCCGACTCACACGGAAGTTGGCAGGTCTTGTACCAAGCTGCTGCCTGCACTTGCGTATGCTTACTGCCCAATAGCACTCACTGGGCTGCAGGAAATAAGGCAGCAATTAGAGTCTAAGAGGTTGCAGAGCTCGCCCTGCATGGCCTGAAACATTGGAGCTACATCAGGCCGAGGATGCTCTGGGCTGATGTTAGCATGGTTGTTTGTTCATGGTTCAGTTTGTGTAATTCAGCCATCACTGGCCCAGAAATCCAAAGAAAAATTTTCTTTTCCCACATGTTACTCACTTGGTTAGAAAAGCCACATTAGGGGTAATTTTGAAGAGCCACTGTTTTGAAATACTGTTTCTCTTCCAGCCTGAGCTTCTCAGCTGACCTGTGATGGCGTGCTGTGCCCAAGTGGAAAGTTCTTCTTTATTTCTGAGACATACGATTCACCATTTCAAGAAGTCCTTCATATTGCATGACACAATAAAATACAACCAGAGAGTTCAAAATTACCCCAGGCTGAAAGGACACTTGAATTAGGAAAAAGTAACCTATGGGCTCTCTGTTGTATGACACAATCTTCCATAAGAGTTCAAGGACAAAAGACCACTGATATAATAAAATTTAAATTTAATGTTTTGAGCAATCCTTAAGTAATGATGTGTCCCACTCATTTTAGACCTCCTCACCTTACAACATGTTGTGTGAGATTATATTTCTATGCATCTAATTTCATTAATAACTTTATTTAGGGAGATGTAGAGACACATTACTGTGATCAAACAGTTCATACTAAATAACACTTAGCTGATAATCCTGGCTGTGTTTTCAATCTTAGGGTAACTCACATTACAAAATCTCTTTCCTATAATAATGTTTTCAATATTTGTGTTTTTGTTGACGATGATATGTTATATTTAGTATAAATTATATCTTCCACTAAATTATGTCATGGAAGTATAATAAACCAGATAGAAACAGAATTGTACCAATGAAACTGAGTGGAGTTCCTAGAAAGATGACAGTCTGAACACTCTTCAAAGGCCATTCAATTCCCAATAAGCACCTAAAAGAGATACTGAGCATAGGGCCCCCCAAAAAGGGCTGGCAGAAGTTGGACCTCCAGTGAGAATTATATTTTAATAATTTCTTGATTTCAAATTAAATTAGCTGTTCCCATCTAATACATGGAATGAATAGAATGGGTCACTTACAGTTTTATACCAATCAATTTAATCACAAGTGATGTTTTAATCTGTTGAGACCACATCATCTGACTAAACAAGCTTTTACTTGCAGAAATGTGCTGATGAACTCTCTTGCTCCAGAGTTTCTTTGTCGTCAACTCATGTATATTTCCTAAATGTGTCTTGCTACTAAAAGCTAAAGATATTATTCCATCAGCCTCTGTGATAAAACTGAGCGGAAGCTGAGCATTTGTGTCTACCATGGGGGAATACCACATCCTTGCAAATCTCTTTACTGAACCTGTGCAAGTTACACGTGGTAAATGCGCTGAATGTGGTTCACACTTGCATATGCATATTGCCCAATAACGCTCATAATTGCGTCAACAAAGCAATGCAGCATTCATCCACCATCCTGACTTTTGCCATCATGAGGCATTCATACCACAGCTCCCTGTCAATCTCCAGGTCGGCTTTCTCTCCATGCAATGTATCTGTATTCCATATGCAAATCCTCCAGTGAATGATTTTCCTGTTTTGTAAGCTAGACTGCACCTGTAACGTGTGAGACTGAGTTAAAAATGACAAGCAGACAAGCACAAGGCACATTATCTTGACAAACTCAGCCTCCGAAAATTACTCTAGGCCTGAATTATTAAAATAACAAGGAATATTTCACTCAGTTGTGCAGAAATGATCCTAATTGTCCACTTTAGCTAAATCCTTTCAGTCTCTGAGATCGGTCAATTTACATTGGTGGCTTGCAAATTCCTCAACTCCCATTAGGGAAATGCACAGCAGCAGCCCCATGCACCCTCATTTATTTTAATAACCTGCCAAGCAGACATGAAAATGTTAAAGTTGGAAGGCTATAACATGACAGGATCCTGACTTGTCAGAGCCACATTATAATCTAGTTAAAATACTTTCTTTCTCCCTTTCATGTCTCCTCAGGTAAGTGGGAAACTAATTGTCAAATTACTAATTTTGTTGGCATGAATATCAATACCAAGACAAGAGGAGCATGAACTGTTGAGTGAGAGGTTTTTCTTCTACACCTTCTGCTGCTGGTGGGGAAATAACTCTAGAATCAAGTGAAGAATTAAATTTATCTGATCCATTTGCTATATGGGACTAGCCCATTCTTGTAGGTGCTGTTTGCAAATACTACCAGTTTAACAGGCCAGTTCTACACTATCTGGCTTGGTTGGGGTTCTTATTGTGCCGGCCATTGTGATAATAAACAAATATCAAGCATTTACTCTGTGTTAATGTAGCATAAATGGTTGTATGCTTAGGGTATGATAAACTGTTTCCAGAACTTCCAATCTGGTCAGAACTTGGATGATTCTAAATTCTGGATTATGCCTATTGTCTGGCAAAATTATTAATATAATCGCTGTTCACTCTCAAAAGTGTCCTGTTTTGGTGATAAGTTATGTGACTATCCTGGCTACAAATAACAGATCTGAAATGGTGGGTTACTCATATGACATGATCTGAAACATGCTTTTTAAAGAACTTTGTGAAGAGTTTTCACAATGGAAAGGACAGGGTAGAGAAATGGGGTTTATGCTCAAAGTGAGGTAGCTCAGCAGTAGGATAAAATGGCACCTGCCAAGAGGAAGTTTCCCGAAGAAAAGCCTCTAAACATTTTTATTCTGGAAGGAAAGGGAAGGAAAATGTGTTCCATGGTTCAGGGTTTGTGATGCTGTTCACTTACTGGGTTACGCTCTTGGAAGAAGAGAAGGCTTCAGCCCCAGAAATCAGATCTCTTTTCTAATCAACTTTTGCTATGCTGGGAAAAAAGAGAGAAGAAACAACATCAAAAATGGGATGAAATTATTAGGCTTTTTAAGATTGCAGTTTTATTTTTCTTTTTCTTTTATCATACTTTAAGTTCTGGGGTACATGTGCAGATGGTGCAGGTTTGTTACAATAGGTATACACGTGCCATGGTGGTGATTTGCTGCATCCATTGCCCCGTCATCTACATTAGGTATTTTTCCTAATGCTATCCCTCCTCAATCCCCCTAACCCCTGTTATTCCTCCCCTAACCCCTAACCCCCTAGGCCCTGGTGTGTGATGTTTCCCTCCCTGTGTTCGTGTGTTCTCATTGTTCAACACCCACTTATGAGTGAGAACACGTGGTGTTTGGTTTTCTGTTCTTGTGTCGGTCTGCTGAGAATGATGGTTTCCAGATTCATCCATGTCCCTGCAAAGGACATAAACTCATTCCTTTTTATGGCTGCATAGTATTCCATGGTGGTATATGTGCCACATTTTCTTTATTCAGTCTATCACTGATGGACATTTGGGTTGGTTTCAAGCCTTTGCTATTGGGAACAGTGACACAATAAACATACATGTGCATGTGTCTTTATAATAGAATGATTTATAATCATTTGGATATACACCCAGTAATGGGATTACTGGGTCAAATGATATTTCTATTTCTAGATCCTTGAGGAATCGCCACACTGTCTTTCACAATGGTTGAATTAATTTACATTCCCACCAACAGTGTAAAAGCATTCCTATTTCTCCACATCCTCTCCAGCATCTGTTATCTCCTGATTTTTTAATGATCGCCATTCTAACTGGTGTGAGGTGATATCTCAATGTGGTTTTGATTTGCATTTCTCTAATGGCCAATGATGATGAATTTTTTTTCATATGTTTAAAACACCAAAGCAATGGCAACAAAACCCAAAATAGACAAATGGGATCTAATTAAACTTAGGAGCTTCTGCATAGTAAAAGAAACTATCAATAGAGTGAACCAGCAACCAAAAGAATGGGAAAAATTTTTTTGCAATCTACCCAATTATTTTAAGAATGATGGAACTCACAGAACACATCTCTGTTTGAATCTCCAATGAAAGCAAATTGTAAACTTTGCATGGTAGCTTCATTTACCAGCACAGAAACTTCCTCAGTTCATAAAACAGAACCTTTGTTTTCCCATTGGTATCTAAACTTGGCAGTCAAATTGTAGGATGTCACATATCCTTGAATATGAAAAATTTTAAGTATTGAACTTATGAATTCATCATATTTACCTATTTCCATGCAATGAGTTTATTCTATTCTATTTTTTTCTCAGCATTAAAAACAAATTTTAGAACCATTATAAATCACAGCATCTTTGCTATTTTTCCCATGGAAGAATCTGATTATTTGTTTTGATGAATTTCATTGAGAGAATTGAATAAAAATACCCTCTTTTATGAAAAGTTAATATTTTTAACACTTGCTTTTTAAAATTCAACTTTTTCTTGGGAGTTCAGACAATCATACGTTTGTGCTTAGTCTTAATTTGCGCATTTGAACATGTAATTAGCAGTTCAGGTGCTGCAGGTGAGCAAGACACCTGGGTCAGATGTAAAACAACCATCTGCTTCTTTGATCCACTATGAATATGCTCACAGGCTACGTCATATGGAGGAAAGTCATTGCTTTCTTTTCCTGAAATTGAAATATTAGTAGACAAAGAACTGAATTGCTAAATGAGGTGAGTTATTTGTCAAGGTGCTCAGTGGGAACCTGGGACATGGGGAATCTGCAGGTCATAAAGCCATTTGGGGAATGGAACTCCAGGAAGAACATCAACACTGGCAAGCAGACAAGGTGCACCAATCACCCCAGGAGCTGGTGGATGAGAACTGGAAGAAAGCAAATACTTCACTGTTGAAAGTTATATTAGTCCATTTTCCTACTGCCATGAAGAAATACCCGAGACTAGGTAATTTATAAAGAAAAAGAGATTTAATGGAGTCACAGTTCCACATGGCTAGAGAGGCCTCACAATCATGACAGAAGGCGAAGGAAGAGCAAAGGCACATTTTATATGGCAGCAGTCACTAGAGCATGTGCAGGAGTGCTTCCCTTTACAAAATCATCAGATCTTTTGAGACTTATTCACTATCATGAGAATAGCATGGGAAAAACCTGCCCCCATGATTCAATTATCCCCCACTTGGTCTCTCCCATAACACTGGGAATTATGGGAGCTACAATTCAAGATAAGATTTGGATGGGGGACACAACAAAACCTTATCAAGAGTCTACCACTCACATTGCTTCTCTATTGCAGCTAAAATTCAGAACCCAAGTTGGAGATGCCAACAGGACTTGATCACCATGCTAATGCGTAGTTTAAAATCCTTTGAGGGCTCTGGAAGAATTGGTCCTTCCATGCAATGCCTCTGGGTTCCCTGTGCATAGGAAGGTCTGGGGAGTATCTTGAGCTGGATGGAAAGTATCCTCACTTCCTTTTTGTTCTTTATTTTTTTTTCATTACCTCCAATAATGGCTAGAAGCAAAGGTATCCTCACTTCCAATATTCTATTGTACAGTTTCAAGAAGAATCCTGTAAATGTTCACTTATATGCATCATTAAAAAAAAAAAAGAAGAAGATCTGACAACTCAATAAACCTCCAAATAAAATTTAATTTAAGATTTCTTTTATTTCAGGAGCAGTCACCATCACCATCACTACTACACACAGAATCTCTGATCTGATCATACACCTCTCCTGGGTGTTGGTTTGGGCTTCTGTGATTTGCACATAGTAATGCCACCATGTCAGGGAGAACGCTTCAGTCATGTTTGTATCTCAGGAATACAGCAGAAGCATTATCATACTGCCAAAAACTGTATTAGGGAAAGAATGATATACACAGAAAAACAGAAAATCAAAAATTTTCATGCTTCTACCACTAAGCTGACCGAATATTTCACCAAATGTATTTAAAGACTTTTAATTGAGCAATTTATTTATATATTAATGTGTGCTTTGCTTGCAGTGGAATTCCTCTAATAACTCTTCCCTCCCAAACCCACTCCCATACACACACTGGGACACTGCATGGCCTCTGCGCCTGTAACGCCACACTCATTGCAAAGAGGGAGACCAGGGCTTATGCCTGCAACCAGCAGCTACTCCAAGACTAGGAGCTGGAGAGACGGTTGACTCCCGGACTCTTCCCCTAGACAGCTAAGATGTTTGCTTATTTATTTGTTTTGTTGACACCAGGCTTTGATGTAAAAAAAAGATTCGTTTTCAAAATGTAAATGTGAACATAGAAGTTTTCTCCATCAAGTAAACAAATCAATAGTCAATGACATTTTTAGAGACAGCATTTGGTTCTTTGTTTTGTTTGTTTTGTTTTGAGATAGAGTCTCGCTCTGTCGCCCAGGCTGGAGTGCAATGGCGTGGTCTTGGCTCACTGCAGTCTGTGGTTTTGAGGTTTCCTCTATCCACAGAGTGGAGGTTCACTGCAGTGTGGAGGGTTTGGTCTCCTCATGTTTGTCCACGCACACTTCATTTTTCAAAACTGTTTGTGCCGTTAGATATGAGATTGGAAGGTGACCATTTCAGCCAAACTGCTGCCCTCCAGCTTTTGTGTTCATGTGAGCATAGTTCTTTACAACCTCTTTCTGGAGACAAGCATAAGAAAGTGCCCACCTTCCCACCAATACATACACTGACGGGTTCTGGCCACAGAGCACCGCATAGGGTTGCTTTCAGGACTACAGAAAGGCACCATCCATCATGCTCCTTTCTCACAAGGCACATCAGTGCAATCTCTAAAAGAACAAAATTGCTTGTGGGACAGGCTATATTCACTGATTGTGGGAGGACAATGTATAGACGTTGTAAACATAGAGCATATCAGTCTGCTCAGGCTGCCATAACCCAAATATTAATACCATAGACTGGGAGATGGACACGTTTATTTTCTCCCAGTGTGGAGGGTGGAAGTCTGACGTCAGAGTGTCCGGATGGGCAGTTCTTGGGGAGGGCCTCTACCTGGCTAGCAGACAGCTTCCTACTTGCTGTGTCCTCACCTGGCCTTTTCTCTGTGTATGGAGTGCGAGAAAAGAGAAATATGTGGTGTTTGTTCTCAAAGGGGACTCATTTCACCTTAAGGGCCTCAGCCTCGTGACCTCATCTAACCCTGATGACCTCCCAAAGGCCCCACCTTTGAAAACCATTATGCCAAACATTGAAGCTTCAACATAAGAATTGTATAGGGACACAGTTCAAGCCATAGCACAAAGTATCTGTGACTGTAGATAAAACTTAAAGATGAGATTCATGAAGAAGAAAATATAAGATTTGAGCACTTCTTTACGTAGAGGTTTTGTCAACCACGTGATTGTGAGAAGAAAAAGTTAAAGAACACTGACGCTGAGTGGTTGCCACCCTCGGAAATGTGGCTGTGACCACAGCTGGCAACCCAGGTTCAGAGATGACACTCTCTCTCTCTCCACCATTCTGTGTCTCATTCTTTCTCTTACTCTGTCACCTTCTCTGTGCAAGTACCCACTGCACACATTCTCTCTCATTCTGGCCAATCACAGAGTAAATGATAAAGAATGGCTGTAAAATTGTTTCCGTGTAATTTCTCAGCTTTCCTCTAACTACATGTGTAGTAGAAAGTAGTCTTTTCCCTGTCAAGTTAGTGGGCATTAAATTGATTATATCATATCATGGCCTTAATGAGATGTATTAGAACACTGCTAAGTAAATTGTCCCCAAATTCACACACTGATTCACTCTAAATTTTTTTTTCTGAGCACCGGTTTTCCAAAGGTTAGGAATCTGAAACAGAACATTCAAAAATTTCTTCTCCCTCTGCCACCCGGGTTAAAGGAATTCTCCTGCCTCAGCCTCCTGGGTAGCTGGGATTACAGGTGTATGCCATGACACTCAGCTAATTTTTGTATTTTTAGTAGAAACGAGGTTTTGCCATATTGACCAGGCTGGTCTTGAACTCCTGACCTCAGGTGATCCACCCGCCTTGGCCTCCCAAAGTGCTGAGATTACAAGTGTGAGCCACCACACCCAGTCTTACTTATTCTTAAGTTACAAGTAAAGGGGACTTTTATGTGACATCATAAATTAGATCAAATGCTATATACATGGGGACTTATGATTCTACCTGAGATGGAGTAACATTAAAGTTCAAGAAGTCACTTTTCTGGGGCAGATCTTCCTAGCAGGGACTTGGAGAGACATCTGTACACCCACATTCAGAAGAATACTATTCACAATATGCAAAAGGTGGAAGCCACCCTACTGTCTATCAGCAGATAAGCAAAATGTGATATTAAAGCCTTAAGGAGGAAAAAATTCTGATACATAGTGCAACAGAGACAAACTTTTAAGACGTTAGTCTCAATGAAATAAACCAGTTATAAAAAGACCAAAAAGGCCGGGAGTGCTGGTTCGTGCCTGTAATCCCAACATTTTGGGAGGCTGAGGCGGTATGGATTACCTGAGGTCAGGAGTTTGAGACCAACCTGGCCAACATGGTGAAATCCCATGTCTATTAAAAAATACAAAAATTCGGGTGATGTGGTGGTGTGTGCCTGTAATTCCAGCTGCTCAGGAGGCTGTAGCAGGAGAATCACTTGAACCCCAGAGGTGGAGGTTGCAGTGAGCCGAGATCACACCATTGCACTCCAGCCTGGGCGACAGGAAGAAAACTCTGTCAAAAAAAAAAAAAAGAATGGCAGTTCCTGAGGGCTAAGAAACAAATAAGGTGACCCCCAAGT
This sequence comes from Cacajao melanocephalus, assembly GCA_963573385.1. NCBI lineage: Eukaryota > Metazoa > Chordata > Mammalia > Primates > Pitheciidae > Cacajao > Cacajao melanocephalus. The sequence continues at coordinate 19,042 of CAUYLG010032075.1, forward strand.
TTGGCTGTGTGTCTGCCTCGAGGGAGATTTCAGACCATAATACAAAGAGGGGGCATCAAGGAGAGGCCTGATAGTCTCCCTGTGTTGAGCAGATGAACATGAAAATCCAGGAAAACCAAGATCACTGGAGTTTTCCCCATAGTCCTGGAAAGAGGGGTTAAGTTAAACTAAACCTGGCTTAATTCTTTGTATCTTGAGTCCATACCTAGAGAACTACAGCCTAACCTAAAAATCTGATATTTTTATGATAGCTGAGTTTCGTCCAATCACAGGCTGCCAAGTGATTATACTAGGCCCAAATTGGGCCTATGCCAAGTTGTAACCTATGAAGTTATTTCTGTGTATCACTACCTTTTTTCAGTCTGTAAATACTGTCTGCCCATGTTGCTGGGTGGAGCTCTCTGAACCTCTCCTGGATATGAATGCTGCCTGATGCATGACTTGTTCTTTGCTCAAATAAACTCTGCCAAATTTAATTTATCTAAAATTTTTCTTTTAAAATTTTGGCATCACAAGTGGGATCCAGAGTAAATCTCACTTGATCCCCAGGAGCAGTAGGTGACCGATGGAAGATACCCACTGGGCCCATTTTGCCCATTCATCTCTTGCAGCAGCTGGAGTCAAAGTTGAATTCTCTTTCTGATTCCAGATCCACAAACTTATGTGTTTAGCTCTCCGAGTTTATTTGAGCCTTTTTTTTTTTAATCAGTACTTAGAAGTTGTGACAGTAATAAGCCTGAATCCTATAAGGAGGTCTTCGGGGTTTAACTCAGTCAGACAGATACTGAACTAGGTTCAGTAGGTAATCAAGGTTACTAGAAGACAGGGAATCATGGATTCATTTGGATCCTAGGAGCCTGGAACTCTTGCCAGTTTTATGTAGAAGAACTATGGACCCAGAACTTGTGTTTCTCTAGAGAAATGGGTAAATCTTACTAAAAGAACTCAAAGTTGCAGTGGTCACAGTAGATACACTCTTCAAAAAAGGCAAACAGGTGCATGTCTTTAAAGCTACAGGGACCAAGAAGACTTCCATATGCAAACCCAAACAGAGGGATCTCAAACTAAAGACCCCAGTTCCCTGAGATATCTGCCTTAATTGTAAACAACCAAATCATTGGAGACGAAATTGCCTATCTTACACCAGTCATCTGATGGGTCCACTTCGTTTAGCCTGATTATCTCTACCAGAGGTAGCTCCCAGTGGCTTCATTCCTGGGACAATAATCAATAATTTGCTCAGAGAGAAAAAAAAAACAAGAATATGACTGGGTGAAGGTTTCAAATCAAGCCTGAAAGGTCACTGTGATCAAATCTGTTCTATTGACACTTGAACCATTTTCTGAAAAATAGTTGTAAGAGTTAGTCTTCTCTGCATTTCTGTTTGACCCTACATCCCCTATGACAAACCCCCTTTCTGAAGCCTATGCTGACTTTACATTCGCCAGCTCTGCCCGTCTCTTTTATGTTTTCATGATCCTTGATATTCCCCAAAATTCTACTGGAAAAATAATTGAATTCAAATATTGTTTAGTAAATTAGTGAACTTTGTATTATTGTACCTGGAACATTGCTAAAGTTTCAGAATGGCAGCAATAAGATCTGTTCCTGTCTATATGTCTATGTATGTTTGTATGTATGATATATATGTGTGTAATATTTTGCTATCTTTTTTTGATACTGCCTAAAGTAAATTGTATAAAAGCTCTCTTTAATTGGCTTAATAAGAATAAGAATAAATGCTTACATTAATTATTTTCTCAGAACTATTAGAAGTGCCCCTAAATCTTTTCAAATTTATGTGGCTCAGGTAATCTTTGGTAAATAGGAATACTGTTTATTTGATTAGACAGTTATATCTTCAGAGTTTTCAGGATTAAATATAATTCAGACACACAACTTTTCCTACTTAGGTTCACTGATAAAATAAGCTTGTTTTATTTACATATTACAAAGTTAATAAATTGAAATGATAGCTAGCCATTTAATATTTCATCTTCGTGAGCAACCCAAACACAATTGTTAAATATAAGTGAGTTACATGAATGTAAGATAAAATCCATATGTAAAAAAAGTTCCTTTTATAGCGCAAAGTTTTAACATTCTTATCATCTATCTTATCAACAATTGAAAACTGAGGTTGAGAGAAATTTGTACAAACAAAAATTTGATTCTTAGTCCTAGCAAACAAACAAACAGACCAAAATTAGGAAGATAGAATAAAATTTTGCCTCCTCTACAGTTTTTTATTACAGATACGCTAAAGGTATTTGGGACACTTAGCAAACATGTCCTGTGACACATTCACAAATTGTACTATGAGAAACATCTACTTCTAGAAGTCATGATTCATAGATTTGCCAATCTACAGATTGCTGGTGTAACAGACAGTTGCTTGCTTCCTATAAATTATGTAATTTATGTATATATTAGACATATATATATATTAGAAATAATAAAGAATATATATAAAGAAACAATATGTAAAGAAATAGAAAACTATTCTATATGCAAGTATACAAGAGAAGTATGATGTGATTTTGATAAGGAAAAGCTATAATGTAAGTACTTTTTAAAAATGGAAACTAGTAATTTTTGTCCAAAATTAGTATAATGGCTTGTTCAAAAATAAGAAGAGAAAAAGTGTGGGACAAAACCTGAATGGATAAGAAAGCCTAAAAAGATCTCTGGCAGATGAATCCTGCAAAAGGAATTTTATATGTAGTCAAGCTATTTAAGATTAGAAGACACTTGCTTATACATTTTTCTACAAATTAAACATCAATATCAAAAATACAGGCTATGTGCGGTGACTCATGCCTGTAATCCAGCATTTTTGGAGGCTGAGGCAGGTGATCTCTTGAAGTCAGGAGTCTGAGAAAGCCTGGCCAACATGGTGAAACCCCATCTTTACTACAAATAAAAAATTAGCTGGGTGCGGTGGTGCATGCCTGCAATTCCATCTAGTTGGGAGGCTGAGGCATGAGCATTGCTTGAGTCCAGGAGGCAGAGGTTGCAGTGAGCCAAGATCATGCCACTGCACTCCAGCCTGTGTGACAGAGTGAAATTTTGTCTCAAAAATAAATAAATAAATATAATTATAAATAAATAAAGTACAATGATGTAGAACTAGAATTTGGTCCTCTGTGTTAAAACAACAAGGTTTTCTTTAGTAATTTTTTTTTCTTAGTAGGAAACAGTGAAAGTTTTTTATTTTTATTTTTTAGATAATTGGCCAAAGGAAAAAAATTTATGTTTTACCAGTATAATTTCCTTTGCTTCATCTTGTCTTTAGTAGATTATTGATAATTTAAGAAAACTAACAGCTCTCTGCAAAAAGAGCTACAATTTGTTCTACAACTGTCTAACTTTTCTTGTTTGAAGTCATTAAATTATTACTCTGGTTAAATGAATGACTATTGTTCACAGTGGCTGGTGATTCTATTTTGATCAAGTGTTTAGATCCTTGACATTTTTGAAAAGCTCCCCGAATCAAATTTTAAATTAAGTCTTTTTCTTAATCCTGAATTAATTTTCAGGGATTTTCCAGATGGGCCCTTGAAGCATCTTCAAATGCTATATCTTCTTATAAAAAGAGATGTCTTAAACTAATTGAGCTTATTTCATATATCAAATTATGTGAGAAGCATTGTCAAGTAATAGGTAACGTTAAACTTTTATTGAGTTACATTTATATGGATGTTAATATGTGTTTCAAAATTTTTATGAAATTCGTAGAAATACAATCATACTACTAGACTTGGGTAAGAATTTTCAGAACTCTAATAGGAAAATCTGGTTTCATAAAACTGCTAACCCAACACCAAGCAAAACAAGAATTAATTTATCATTAAGAAAAGGTTTTGACAGATTTTCATGCTAACTCAGCCAATGCTGAAATCATTAAGATATGCAATTTGAATGAACTACATAAGATTGATCCAAGCAAATTACCTATGATAATCTATTTAATAAACACCACTAGGCACCTGAACTGGAGAAACAAAGCTAGTGTTTAAGGGGATTTTAATTCAATGTAAAATGTGGGCTCATGGAAAGCCTGAATGGTAGCCTGGTTATTCCTGACTTCTTAACACTTCCATTATTAAATGCTCTGCATTCAAACTCCTCATGGAGTAGATAAAATAATATGAATAATAAAAATATGTTTTTGTGACTATTCTAAAATTATGAAAGTTGTTTATAATCAATCTTTGGTCTATCAAATCCATAATTCCAGTGAGGCAACAAAAACCTCAAGTGACAGATTTCCGTCATCTGCTGGACTATCTGAACAAATACAAATGATTTCATTCAGTTGCCTTTTTCTGTGTGTGTTTTTGGTAGTATAGAAGCTTCCCCATGCAGAAAAACCACTTTTAAAGTGGTAGCTAAAAGGTTGTTTGAAAAAAAATATGTTTCCCTTATGGGACATTCCTGGGGAAATCTCCAGCATTAGAGATAATTGTTTCAGTGAAGAAGTTATAAAACAGTCAAATAAGGTATTACAAATTCTGTGTCATCATGCAAAGCTAACATAATTGCATTACCTTGGTCAACGTTATTCCTGATTGATGGTAATCTGATTCATTCTCACTGGAAAACATAAATTGATCCCATCAAAACAGTTATTGGAGTACTTACGCTTCAAATAACAAATGCTTATGTACCTGATGCCCTTATCAATGGACATGATACAATATTTCAAGGCTTTCATACACTAGGCCAAGTATATTTTCTACAGGTAAAAGAAGCTCTTCATGACCCATGAACTGATGACAGGCAGATCTTTCACAATCTAGAACATGGAGATTGGGTTTCTTGGAAACAACACCAGAGAAAGACTGTCATTGAACTCTCTTGAAAGGAACTATGCCAAGTTCTACCTTGCAGCAAAACTTCAGGGACTCAAGTCTTGAATCCATATCTCTTAACTCAAAGGGCCCTTCTAGACTTTTGGGACCATACACACATTGGAGACATCGAGGTAAAACTGACCAGGGAGGCTTCTCCTTAGAAGAAGAAAACATCCTGGATGTGCACAACTATCCCAAGATCACAGATCAAGAGTCTGTCTACTGTTACCACAAAACTTTTTCTCTTTTCCTACTGTCTATCTTCTGTCTATACATGGAAAGATAATGTGAAAATTAAGATTTTTATCATTGACAGCTTACACAGAGAACTTAACTGAATGAATGTTTGATATATCATGTCAAACTTAAATCCTTTCATGATTTTAGGTATCCATTGGTTCTCTGTGAAATATATTTTGCTGATATTCTGAGTGTAATGTTTTCTATAGTGTCAAAGTTTTAGATTTACATATTCAGATTCCTTATTTAAATCTAACAGTAGGTAAACACTATACTGAGGGCTTTTTGGTTAAATTATGCCAGAAAATTAAATACCAAAAATAAAGATAAAGATAATTCAACAGTTTTTAGACAGATTTGTAACTCCAACCTTTTAATTATTGGTAGCCATCAATTATGCAGTAATTCAACAATGGTACCTTAGATAAATATTACTAGTGCTTTCCTACTGGTGGCTCCTAAGGCACAAGTTATTCCCATAGGAAACTGTCTGTTAGAACTGCCTATTATGTCCCTCCAGAATATATTTTTACTTTTTTACTTGTGGAGGATTTAACAATATAATAATCATTTAACCATTCACACATTCCATGTTTCAATAAGTGAAAAATAAGGATGCAATGTGTATTAGGAATTCTAATGTTACTACTCTCACTCCACAATTAACTGGACACTAAATATTGGCCTATATTTCTTAACTTGCATTATAGAATAAAAAGTAATTTGTTAGCCGGTGGAAATTCCTTCAAGTGGACATCTTTTATTGAATCCTCCTTTTCTGGCTTGACATAAATGTAAGTGAGGTTATAATTAGAAATCTGTCTCAAACATTAGCTACTATATCTGACTCGACTGCAAAGGTTACAGTTGTCCAGAAAACTTTAAATTTTCCTGCTAATGTTGTTTTGGATAACATAATTTCTTTGTACTATCTTTCAGCTAAACATATGGCAGTGTGTATAAATACACTTGGATAAATACATCTGGTATGGTAAAAACTCAATTGTAAGAAGTCAAGAAACAAGCAAGTTGATACAAACAAGTAGTTTTCTTTCCTGTCTACTTGTGATATCTTTTGTTGGACTGGTTCTACTTATGGTGGCACCTGTTAAGGAGTTATGCTTTAATCTTTTCATATCATCTTCCTGGCAGCCATTATGATGTCTTCCTGTGGCATTCCCTCCATAGTCCTAAGTGATTGTACAGAGCCATCTGTTATGCATCAAATTGTTTCACTACAGTTGGAATAACAAAAATACAAAGAGAATAAAAAGAATCATCTAACTTGCTTGACATCATGAATTGTGAATTCCATACTAAGTCCAAACAAGTCCATTGCCCTGGTGACAAAGCATGGCTTTAATGCCCAAGGTTTTGGTGAATCTCTCAGAATTAAAAGGCTGACCAAAAGGTACAAAATCTTAAATTAAATTTGGCCTAAATTTGCTCGAGTATCTTGATTCCACACATAGTGAACCACAGTGTAACTTAATGAGAAGTAAACTACAACCTGAGAGTATATTCTTCCACAATACTTTTGAGGTTTGAGTTCCAGCCAATCAAGGCAGCCAGGTTTCAGTGAATGACAGGATGCCCACTGATGACATCACGTTCATGTAAGGTAAATGCCTCATCACAGAATACAGCAGATGTTGAGCTGTATTCAATCAAGCTGTTGTGTATGCCACTTTCTTTTTTTCTGTCTGTAAATACTGCCTGCCCACATTACTGGGTAGAGCTCTCTGTACCTCTCTTGGTTCTGAGTGCTCCTCGATTCATGAATCATTCTTTGCTCAAATAAACTCTGACAAATTAACTTCTCAAGAGGCTTTGATTGATTTATTTATTTTTTCAAGCAAACAGAAGAGAACTTACAGAGAGATAATTTTGGTGATCTTCAAAAATGATGCTCAATGTTCAGCTGGTTACTTACCAGTGCATGTGTGTGAAGAAACTACACAAGAATGGGGAAAAAAAACCTTGTAAAAAACTTATAGGTAAGAGTTCTGGACACTCAAAAATAGCTCCTTAGTGCTTTTTTCTACAGACAGCCTGTAAAATTTCATTATGCAAATATGAGATAGAATAAAAAAAAAGTTGTCATTGTATTGGAACAAAAACTACTGACTCAATACTGCTTTTGAACGTCCCCAAAAATCTTGAAACCAAGACCTGAATGGATTAAATGATTATAAAAAATTTGGGTACATATCAGATACAAGAAAATGTTACAAATTCATATGGATACAAAAATATTCAGCACCTCCAGAGGCAAAATATATGTTTGTGCTATCAACCCATAATAAGGAGATGATTCAGTTAGTTAAAACTAATGAAGAATTGACAGAGCTATTAGAATTAGTAGACATTTAAAATGTTATTATAGATTTCTATTTGTAGCCACAAAATATAGAGTTTGGAAGGTGTCACTTCAGTCCTTATACCAACAGAAAAGTTGAACAAACTAAAATTCACCGACTTTTTTTTGTACCTATCAGAAAATTAAGGTTTCAGGGAAAAACCATGAAATCTGAAGAGACAGATGAATCCATTGTCACAGGTCATATTTTGAACAAAATACGTTGAACAAACTAAAGTTCACCTACTTTTTGGTACCTATCAGAAAATTGAGATTTCAGGGAAAACCATGAAATCTGAAGAGACAGATGAATCCAGAGTCACAGGTCATATTTCCTTACCTGAAGAAGAAGATGCTGGAACTAAAAACTGGAAGGAAAACTTAGTAGTTTTGAAAAATTGCTTGAGGATGAGTCTGGACTGCAGTTTGGGGAGGACACACATATTTATAGATTTTACCTCCAGACACTCTACCAGGTTCTTATGATGAAGATCTGAAAAATATCCTCCCATAACTATGGCAGAGAGAGGAGAAGAGTAATCTTAAAATAATCCCTGTGCTTTCACTATATGAAAATAGGCCCCTTTTTTTTTCAGGGTGAAAGAACTTAGCAGAGCTAATCCAATCTGGGAGAAGAATATTTCAAAAGAAAGAATTACCAGGAATAAAGAGTGGTATTATTTAATGGTAAAAGGACAAATTTTCCAAAAAGACATGGGATCTTTAACATGTGAAGATCTAACAACAGTGTTAAAATTTGTGAGACAAAAACAGATTATACTAAACAGATAGACAAATTTACTTTTATGGCTGAAGACTTCAACATTTGTCTTTTAGTAATTGATAGACCAAACAGGCCAAAAAAAAGTCAATAAGGTTACAGCTGACTTGAGCAGCACTATCAATCACTTTGATGTAATTAACATTTATAGAATACTGCACCCAATAACAGCAGAATAACTATTCTTCTCATACTCTCGTGAGACCCTCATCAAAAGAGATCATATTTTGTTCCTAAACTATAACTTAAAAAATTCAAGAAAAAAGAAGCCATACAAATTATGTTCTCAGAACATGATAAGATTAAGCTAGAAGTCAGTAATAAAGATATCTGGTAAATTCTTAAATATTTGAATATCGGACAGCATGCTTCTAAATAATATGTGAATGACGGAATTATTTATCTCAAAATAAATTTTAAAATAGGTAACACTAAACAACTCATGAAAGTCTGTAGAATATAGTAAAAGTGGTTATTATGGAGAAATATATAGCATTAAGTGTGTATGTTGGAAATATTATAGATGTAATATCAATCGTTCAGCAACTAGAGAAAAAAGACCAAGTTAAACCTCAAAGAAAATAAAATAAATAATGAAAGTTAGAAAAAAAATCATTGAAATGGAATATGGGAAAACAATTAAAAATAAACAAAACTAACATTGTATTCTTTGAAAAGATCTAAAAACTTTTAAGCCTCCATCCAACCCATTCCAGCCACAAACAAAATAGAGAAGACAAAATTTACAAAACCAGAAATAAAAGAATAAAAAAGTAGTCATCACTTTTTATTCCATTCTATTAAAAGGATAATAGGAAATACTATATAACTAAGTACCCACAGAACAATTCCTTGAAAGAAACAAACTACCAAAATTCACACAAGGAGAAATAAATATTGGAATAGGTCTGTATCTATTTAAGAAATCAAATCAATAATTAATAACATTCCAAAAAAGAACTGACCAAAACCTGTTGTGGAGACACAAAAACATCCCAGAAAATATGAATAAATCAAATACAAGAATGAATTAAGAAGTATATACCACCACCAAGTGGGATTTATTCATTTATGCAAGGATGGTTCAAAATTTGAAAATCAATCAGCACTGCATCAACAAATGGAAGTATCAAATAATTATATTAATTGATATATGAAAATTATTCAACACAAAACAATACCCATTTATGATAAACACTCTTGGGACACTAGGAATAGAGAGGAACTTTCTTACTTTAATTAAAAGAACCACACACAAAAAAAGCCTTCAGTTAACATCATAATTAAGGTTGGGAAACAAAGTACTTTCTCCTGAAGACGAGGAACAAGGCAAGGACTTTTTTCACCAGCCCTGTTCAAAATTTTACTGGAACTTCTAACCACTGTAATAAGTTAGGAAGATTATATATGTGTGTGTATTTATGTATATTATATATGCATGTGTGTGTGTATTATATATTATACATAATGTGCATATATATTACTATATATATATACACACACACACACACACACACAAGACCCTCAACAAAAGACTGTATTTTGGTAAGGTTTTATATACATGCACACACACACACACACACACATACACGCACACACACACACATTATATATGTTATATATAATACACATATATATAATTTATGTGTGTATATATATGTATATATGAACAAAAGAGATAGCCTAGGCATAGTCAAAAACACAATAAACTAATTTTTATTAAAAGAGAAAAGGCAATACCATAGAACAAGAGAAGCCTTTTCAACACATGGTGCTGGAACAGTTGGATGTGTGTATTTGAAAAACAAAATAAAGATGCATATCGACACAGACATTACACCTTTCACAAAAATTAACTCAAAATTGATTTTAGATCTACATATAAAATGTAAAACTGTAAAATTTCCATAATAAAAAATCTTAGGAAGAAATCGTTGTGACTTTGGTTAATAAGATTTTGGATTCCACACAAAAAGCATGATCTATGAAAGAAAACATTGACAAATTATACCTTATTAAAATTAAATTTTGTTAGGCAAAAGACACTGTTAAGATAACAATGCAACAAGCTACAGATGTAGAAAATATCTGTAAAAACAGATTTCTCATTTATTTTCAAAATATTTAAAGAAATCTCAAAGCTCAAAATATAAGAAAAAAATTAATAATGAGCAAAATAGTCGAAAAGATACCTCATTAGAGAAGCTATACAGATGGAAAATACACGTATGTAAACGTGCTCAACATCATTTGTCATAAGACATTACATATCAAAATAGTAGCTGTACCATTACAGGTCCATTAGAACAGCAAGTAAACAAAACAAAAGAAAACAAAGGCAATGACAATAGTGAAGACTGTAAAACAACAGGATTTCCAATTGACCACTTGTGGGAATCCAAAATGGACATTTTTAGAGATGCTTTGGCAGTTTCTTACAGATGTAGACTTAATATTTTCATATGGTCCAGCAATTTCCCTCCCAATTAGGTACTGAGCAGATTTGAAATATATGCCAGCACACTAAACTCAGTGTGAATGTTTATAACACCTTCACTAATAATCAGTGGCAGCTGGAAGCAACCAAGATGACTTTCCACATGTTCACAGATAAAGGAACTGTGATACATCCTTATAATGAAATATCATCCAACGATAAAAAGAAACAAATTACCAAACCATAAAAATACATGAAAGAATCTTAAATATGGCAACTAAATTTTTTTTTAAAAGCTATGCAATATATGGTTCTAACTATGACATTCTGGAAAAGGCAAAAATGTAGAGATAGTAAAAAGTCAGTTGTCTGTTACCGGGAGAAGGAACTGGGAAGAGTTTAAATAGGTCGACTACAAGGGATTTTTTAGGCAGTAAAACTATTTTATTTGATACTGTGACAGTGGATATGTGATACAATATATGTGTCCAAACTCATAGTTTTTTACAGCATCAAGAGTAAACCTTAATGTATGCAAATTCATAAAAATAAATCGTTTAGGAGGTCAGGGGATCCCAGAGTAGAATGCAGAATGTGGCAAAAGACTGAATGTTTGACAAATGTCTAAAATAGCTTACCGAAGGAGGTCAGGGAAAATGGTGCTGACTTAAGTAGAATTTGTAAGACTACAGGCGAAAGAAACTATGTAACCTCTTTGGTTGATACAGTTTTCTGCAAGGTTGTGAGCTAGTTTTACACTGATGTAATACACACACACACACAGGAATTGAACAATTAAGTAGAAGATGGATGCTAAGTGCCCAGATTTTCACTGTTGGAGTTGGACGTTACAGATGAGCAAGGGAGATGATGAGAATGATCTATGTGATAATGGATTAGAGCTGTAGACATAAGTACAAATTCCTGTCCAGCTTAATATAGATACAGCTGACTACACATACTATTATCAATGTTCATAGATATTTGCATATACGTAGGTTAGTATATATGCATACATTTTCTTGCTCTGTTATGTCAGAGGGTGTAGAAACAATGGCACCCCTGAAGCAATGGGTACACACAATAACCAGATTATGGTTCTAAACACGTTTATTCTCAAATGTATCAGTCAGTGCTGGTATTAGTAATTGCCAGTTCTAGGACTGCAGAAGAAAATATAAAAGTTGAATGCATTGGCTTACTATGACTGCTATAAGAAATCACCACAAATTTGGTGGCTTCAAATAGCACAATAAATTTGTTCTTACAGTTCTGGAGTCAGACGTTGGAGATGGGTCTCATTGGGCTAAAATCACGGTGTTGGCAGGGCTGGCTCCTTCCGAATGCTGTAGGGGAGAATCTTGCTCTTGCCTCTTCCAGGTTCTTGAGGTTGCTGGAATTTTAAATGGTGACTGCATCACCTCAGCATCCACTCCCTCTACTCACTCTGCATTCTTTTCTCCTATAGTCATACCTCCTTCTACTTCCTCCTACAAGGGACATTTGTGATTAATTTCTGGTCTGCTCAAATAATTCAGGAAAATCTCTCCATTCTAAGATCCTTAACTTAATCATACCTGGAATTTTTCTTTTGAGGTATCTTCACTAAGTAATTTTCACTAGTATGCAGGCATCTTTGAGGAACCGTAATTTGTCCTAACATACACACACAATGATGGAATGTCATAGGGACAAAGGAGCTAGGGGCCAACTGACAGACCTCTTAATTAGTCAAATCTGGAACTATTCTTTCCTCCTTATTTCATTTTCATTTTCCATAACGGACAAATCAACCTGTATATGTATTAATAACGTAAATAAAGTATTATTAGATTATATTCCAAAACACAAAATAAATACTCATGAGACCATACTGATATAGATAATCAAAAATAAATAAATGGGACAAAGAAGGCTTCCATGCAAAAGAATTCCAAATAATTTATGTATTTACACTTCTACCCACTCTTCACTGCAGGCTATGATGGCAACTTTACAGCAGAGAGAGCTGACAAGCACTAACTCTACCAAGTGGTCACTATTAATGTCAACAGTGATGAATCATCTTGATAAGACATACACTGGACATGATGTGATGAACACAAGCATTCTACAAAATGCCTAGCCATAGCACCTCAAAACTGTCAAGATCATAAAAAGCAAGAAAAACCTGACAAACTGTCATTGTCAAGAGCCTATGAAGACATGTGAATTAAATGTTACAGAATATCTTGGGTGGGATCTTGATAGAGAAAAAATATTAGTTCAAAATAAGAAAATCTGAATAAAGCATGGACTCTAGTTAATAAGAATTAATAAAAATGTGCTCATTAATTATTTTAAAATGTACCATGGTAATATGACATAATAATTGGGGAACCTGAATGTGATATTTATAAAAATTCTATTCAATGGAAGATATACAAATGACCTAATTCAAGCTTCTAAAACTTCAGACTACACTGTAAGAGACAAAAATATACTGAACAGAATGAATAACAAATTCAACATTGCAGAAAAAAATAAATGAAGTTGAGGAGCAAGAGAAATACACAACATCAAAACTTAAACACAGAATCCAAAAAAAACAAAAAAATGTTAAAAAAAGAATCAGTGAATGTCAACATCAAGTGGCGTGAGCTTAATATATACGTAATTTGCATTTTCAAAAGGGAGGAAAGTAATGAGAGACAAAATAATAATAATAATGCTTTTATTTTAAATTTGATGTGAATTGTAAACCAACAGATATAAGAATCTCAGCAAAGAGCAAGCACAAGAAACATGAAGAAAATAGAACCAAGGCATATCATAATAAGTTTGATACAAACCAGTGATAAAGAGGAAATTTTAAAAGCAGCAAGGGAGGTGAGCAAAGAAATGTTACATATAGAGAGGCACACAAGTCTCACAAGATCTGATGGGTTTAGCAGGGGCTTCTGCTTTTACTTCTTCCTCATTTTCTCTTGCCACTACCATGTAAGATGTACCTTTCACTTCCTGCCATGATGCCGAGGCCTCCTCAGCCATCTGGAACTATAAGTCCAATTAAACCTCATTTTCTTTCCATTCTGGTCTCCCCAGCCATGTGGAATTGTAAGTCCAATTAAACCTCATTTTCTTTCCAGTCTTTATCAGAAAATGAACTAATACAGGGTAAATTGGTACCAGCAGAGTGGGCCACTGCTGAAAAGATATCTGAAAATGTGGTAGTGACTTTGGAACTGGGTAACAGGCAGAGGTTGGAAAACTTGGAGGGCTCAAAAGAAGACAAGAAAATGTGGGAAAGTTTGGAACCTCCTAGAGACTTTTTAAATGGCATTAACAAAAATGCTGACAGTAATATGAACAATAAGGCCCAGGCTGAGGTGGTCTCAGATGGAGATGAGGAACCTGTTGAGAACGGAAGCAAAGGTGACTCTTATTATGTTTTAGCAAAGAGACTGGCAGCATTTTGCTCCTGCCCTAGAGATTTGTGGAACTTTGAACTTGAGAGATGATTTAGGGTATCTGCTGGAAGAAGTTTCTAAACAGCAGAGCATTCAAAAGGTGACTTGGGTACTATGAAAAGCTTTCCATTTTAAAAGGGAAACAGAGCATAAAACTTCAGAAAATTTATAGCCTGATGATGCAGTAGAAAAGAAAAACCCATTTTCTGAGGAAAAATTCAAGCTGGCTGCAGAAATTTGCATAAATAGCAAGAAGCCTTATGCTAATCTCCAAGACCATGGGGAAAATATCTCCAAAGCACCTCAGAGACCTTCATGGCAGCCCCTTCCATCACAGGCCTGGAGGCCCAGGAGGAAAAAGTGGTTTCATGGGCCAGGCCCAGCATCCCCACGCTATGTTCAGCCTACTGACTTGGTGCCGTGTATTCTAGCTATTCCAGCCATGGCTGAAAGGGACAGACATAGAGCTTGGACTGTGGCTTCAGAGGGTAGAAGCCCCAAGCCTTGGCAGCTTCCATGTAGTGTTGAGCCTATGGAAGTCAAGAACTGAGGTTTGGAAACCTCTGCCTAGATTTCAGAAGTTGTGTGGAAATGCCTGGATGCTCAGGAAAAAGTTTGCTGCCGGGGCAGGACTCTCATGGAGAAGCTCTGCTAGGGCAGTGAGGAAGGGAAACATGGAGTCAGAGCCTCTATAAAGAGTCCCTACTGGGGCACTGCCTAGTGGAGCTGTGAGAAGAGGGCCACCATCCTCCGGATCCCAGAATGGTAGATCCACTGACAGTTTGCACTGTGTGCCTGGAAAAGCTGCAGACACTCAACACCAGGACATGAAAGCAGCCAGGAGGGAGGCTGTGCCCTGCAAAGCCACAGGGGCAGAGCTGCCCAAGACCATGGGAACCCACGTCTTGCATCAGGGTAACCTGGATTTGAGACTGAAGTCATAGGAGGTCATTTTGGGGCTTTAAAATTTGACTGTCCCACTGGATTTCAGACTTGCATGGGGCCTGTAGTACCTTTGTTTTGGCCAATTTCTCCCATTTGAAATGGCTGTATTTATCCAGTACCTGTACCTCCATTGTATTTAGGAAGTAACCAGCTTGCTTTTGATTTTACAGGCTCATAGGTAGAAGACACTTGCCCTATCTCAAATGAGACTTTGGACTGTGGACTTTTGGGTTAATGCTGAAATGAATTTAGACTTTGTGGGACTGTTGGGAAGGCATGATTGGTTTTGAAATGTGAGGACATGAGATTTGAAGTTACCAGGGATGGAATAATATGGTTTGGCTGTGTCCTACCCAAATCTCAACTTGAATTGTATCTCATAGAATTCCCACATGTGGGAGGCACCCAGGGGGAGGTAATTGAATCACAAAGGCCAGTCTTACCAGTGCTGTTCTTATAATAGTGAGTAAGTCTCACAAGATCTGATGGGTTTAGCAGGGGCTTCTGCCTTGCTTCTTCCTCATTTTCTCTTGCTGCCACCATGTAAGAAGTACCTTTCACCTCCCGCCTTGATTCTGAGGCCTCCCCAGCCATGTGGAACTGTAAGTCCAATTAAACCTCTTCTTCCCAGTCTTGGGTATGTGTTATCACAGTATGAAAACGGACTCATGCATGCAGGTCATAAAACAAGCCATCTCCTGTGAATGTGAAGTAGAAAAAATGTTCAAGGAAGTCCTTCAGGCCAGAGGAAATTCACATAGGCTATCTAGTGAAATATAAGTTCAAACAAACAAAAAAAAATAATACTGGAAATCATAGCTACTTGGATAAACACATTTTTTTTTCCTTTTCATTCGGCTTAGTTGATTGTTCAAGGAAGAACAATAACAACATTGGGTAAGGTTTATATGAAAAGTTAAAATGTGTTGCAAGAATAGCATTATGACCAGTATGAGAAAAACTGAAGTATACTTTGGTAACACTTTTATATTCTACATGGTGTTATATAATATCACTTGAAGATAGACTATGATAAGTTTATGATGTACATTATGATAGCTAAGGTAACCACTAAAATGACAAAATGTTTTGCTATTAAACATAAAGATAAATGGAGTCACAAATCATACTCAATAATCTTAAAAAGACAGACAAATAAAAAAATGAAGAAAAGATAAGACAAATAGAAAGTTAATAGCAGATAGTGCTATTAAGCCTAATACTCCAATAATCATATTAATCATAAGTGGTTCAAACCACCTATTAAAAGGCAGAGATTGTCATATTGGATGAAAAAGAAATAAATACACTCAGTTTGAAAGACAAGGACTTTAAATATTTAATTAGGTTGACTGTGGTAGTCATTTAACAATGTATACATATATCAAATTATCATGTACATCATAAATATATACAACTTTATTTTCAATTATGTATCAATAAGGCTGCAGAAATACAGACACAAATATATTAAAAGGAGGAAGATGCAAAATATGCTCATGTTAATAATATTTTATTTTTTTCAATCAGGGTCTCACTCTGTCACCCAGGCTGGAGTGCAGTGGAATGATCTCGGCTCACTGCAACCTCTGCCTCACAGATTCAAGTGATTC
This sequence comes from Cacajao melanocephalus, assembly GCA_963573385.1. Taxonomy (NCBI): domain Eukaryota; kingdom Metazoa; phylum Chordata; class Mammalia; order Primates; family Pitheciidae; genus Cacajao; species Cacajao melanocephalus. The sequence goes on from CAUYLG010032075.1 coordinate 35,722, forward strand.
TTTCACCTCACCCCCGGAGTAGCTGGGATTACAGGTGACTGGCACCACACCTGGCTAATTTTTGTATTTTTAATACAGACAATGTTTCACCATGTTGGCCAGGCTGGTCATGAACTTCTGACCTCAAGTGATTCACCTGCCTTGGCCTCCCAAAGTGCTGGGATAACAGGCATAAGCCAGCATGCTCAGCCTTTAATACTAATTTAAAAACTGATTTGACTATATTAACTTTAATTGATGTAAGCTTTAAGGCAAACAATATTACCAGGGGAAAATAAAGACATTTTACAGTGGCAAAGGGATCTATTAATCAAGATATAAAAATCTAAATATACATTCACTTAATAATATTATCATTAAATATGTAGTGTGAGTACAAGTTCCGAGTCCAGCCCAATAGCTCCCCTGTGCTCTCAAGAAAAACCCTGTGCTTGGTACAGGATGTTGGCAAGCTCACAAATCACGTTTTGTGAAATAATCTCAGAGCAGAGCTAGTATATCCTTATTCATGCGGCACTGGGAATATGTAAATTTTTCTGAGAACTGCTTACCTATATATGTGTCATTAGCCTTCAGACACCCCCTGGCTTTCTAACATTCACACCTTTAGAGGCAATGGTGGGAAGTTTTCTACTTCAGCCTGAAGTGAGGCACATGTAGTCGCATTGCCCTCAGTGACTGTGAAATGGATCTAATAGCCATGGGAAACCCATGCATTGCAAGGGTCTAAATCTTAAGTATGTGCTTTCTCCTCTTGCTGTAAATGAACACCATATCACTTGAGTCTGGTGTGCATGTTGTCTGTTCAAACTGCCCTAAAATCTTGCACTGTCTGTTTCCCAGGTGGTACTTACCTGCCTTTTGACTTTGGCCACACTCATGTTACATTTTATCCTGCAGTACAATCTTATCACCTAATAAAACATGAAGCAACAACTTAAAAAACATCTAGAGGAAATAGGTAAACAAATTATTATTATTATTATTTTGAGACAGAGTTTCCCTCCTGTCACCCAGCCTGGAGTGCAATGGTGGGATCTCAGCACACTGCAACCTCCACCTCCTGGGTTCAAGCAATTCTCTTGCCTCAGCTTCCTGAGTAGCTGGGATTACAGGAGCCCACCCACAGGCCCAGCTAATTTTTGTATTTTTAGGAGAGACAGGGTTTTACCATGTTATCCAGGGTGGTCTCAAACTCCTATCCTTAGGTGATCCACCAGCTTTGACCTCCCAAAATGCTAGGATTACAGGTGTGAGCCCCCATGAATAGCTGACAAATAATTATATTCAGAGGCTTTAATATCCATCTTCAACACTTGATAAAACAAATAGAAATTTAGTAAATATGTAATTGAAATACACTATCAACCAATTTGAGTAAATTCAAAATTTTAGAACAATATAACCAACAATCATTGTGTACACATTATTTTCGAGTGGGCACAGAACATTTGCCATGGCAGACCATATTCTTGTCTGTGAAATAAATCTAAATAAACTTTGAAGTATTCAAGTAATACAAAGTTCTTGTGTAGCCATGATCAAATTAAATTAGAAATTAATCACAGAAAGTTCTCTGGAAAATCCGCACATATTTGGATACTGTATGATATATTGTCACATAAAAAGTGGATCAAAGAGTAAGCATAAATGAGTTGAGAAAGTACTTAGAATTGTATCAAAATAAAATATATACATATATTTATATATCTTATAGATATGCAAATGTGTGAGATGGCACTAAAACAGCACCTATGAAGAAATTTATGGTATTAAATATCTGTAAAGAGAAGAAAGTTCTTAGAAAAGTGATTTCAGATTCAACTTTATAAAATGAGAAACTAAGATGAATTGAAAGTAAACAAGTAACAGAAATAATAAATATCATAGTAGAAAATAGTAAAATAACATAAAGACACATAGACAAAAAAATTAATAAAACTTAAAGCTAATTATTTAAGAAGGTTGTCAAACTAATCAACAACAAGCTAGACTTTTAAAGAAAAAAAATTAGAAAGCAGACAAAAGATTACCAACATCTAGAATTAGAAAGAGATATTTATTTATTTATTTATTTATTTATTTATTTATGAGATGGCACTTTGCTCTGGTTTCCCAGGCTGGAGTGCAATGGCGTGCTCTCGGCTTGCCGCAACCTCTCTGGTTGCCTCAGGCTCCTGAGTAGCTGGGATTTTGTAATCCATGCATGTGCCACCATGCCCGGCTACTTTTGTATTTTTAGTAGAGATGAGGTGAGGTGGGCAGATCACGTGAGGAAAGAGATCATTTCTACGGTTTCTACAGATATTAAAAGTATCTTTAGATCGATTTAAAATGTGTAGATATTACAATATTCTATAGATTATAAATAGATACTAAAGGATAAAAACACAGTATAAACAACTTTATACTATTGAGATTGACAATTTAGATGAAGTGAAAAAAATTTCATGAAAAACACAAATCACTAAACTTCACTTGAGAGGTAATATATATAACCAGAATAGCTCCACTGAAAAAAAATTAATGTGTACTTTTTCTATGAAGAAAAATCCAGAAGCAGATGAATTAATTGCTGAACACCAGCATCTTTTAAATACTCTGTTTTGAAAGGAGAAATAATGCTAATTATAAACAAAGTATTTGTCAATAAATTGAAGATGAAGAAATGTCTCTCAACTCATTCTGTGAAGCCTGTCCTGCTCTCACTGTAAAAGTAGACAACAGTATAAGAAATCAGGGAAAACAATAAACCAACCTCTCATAAACACAGATAGGAAAAGTGATATGTTATTGATAACTCAAATCCAACAATATATTGAAATGCTAATACACTGCCATGTGGGGTTTGCGCTAGAGATTCAAGGTTGTTTCAACATTTAAAATCAATCAATGTAATTTACTACATTAATACCTTTAAATGGAGGAGCCATATGCTCAGTAGAAGCATATGACTATTTAATTATTTGATACAATGTAATAATTATTAATGATGCATACTCTGCAAACCAGAAACAAAAATCACCTTCCTGAACTTGAAAGGACACCTACAAAAAAATTACATCTAACATTGTATTTAATGTTTAAAGAATTAACACTATGTTTCTAAGATCAAGAATCATACAAGGATGCCTGCAACCCACCACTTCTTGTACTCAAGGTTTTAGCCAATGCAATAATAAAAATACAGAAAATAAAAGGGATACAAATTAGAAGGGAAGAACTATCTTAATTCTCAGCTGCCATGATTATCAGTGTAGAAATCTGGTAGGATCTTTTTTCATGTTTGTTGGCTGCATAAATGTCTTCTTTTGAGAAGTGTCTGTTCATATCCTTCACCCACTTTTTGATGGGATTGCTTGTTTTTTTCTTGTAAATTTTTTTAAGTTCTTTGTAGATTCTGGATATTAGCCCTTTGTCAGATGGGTAGATTGCAAAAAATTTTTCCCATTCTGTTGGTTGCCAGTTCATTCTAGAGATAGTTTCTTTTGATGTACAGAATATCTTTAGTTTAATTAGAACCCATTTGTCTATTTTGACTTTTGCTGCCATTGCCTTTGGTGTTTTAGTCGTGAAGTCCTTGCCCATGCCTATGTCCTGAATAGTATTGCCTAGGTTTTCTTCTAGGGTTTTTATGGTATTGGGTCTTATGTTTAAATGTTTAATCCATCTGGAGTTAATTTTTGTATAAGGTGTAAGGGAAGGATCCAGTTTTAGCTTTCTGCATTTGGCTAGCCAGTTTTCCTAATACCATTTATTGAACAGGGAATCCTTTCTCCACTGCTTGTTTTTGTCAGGTATGTCAAAGATGAGATGGTTGTGGATGTGTGGCATTATTTCTGCGGACTTTGTTCTGTTCCATTGGTCTATATCTCTGTTTTGGTACCAATACCATGCTGTTTTGATTACTGTAGCCTTGTAGTGTAGTTTAAAGTCAGGTAGCATGATGACTCTAGCTTTTTATTTGCATTGGATTGTCTTGTCATCACAGAAATGTAAATCAAAACCACATTGAGATACCATTTCATGCCAGTTAGAAGGGCGATCATTAAAAAATCAGGAGACAACAGATGCTGGAGGGGATTTGGAAAAATAGGAATGCTTTTATCCTGTTGGTGGGAGTGTAAATTAGTTCAACCACTGTGGAAGACAGTGTAGTAATTCCTCAAGGATCTAGAACTAGAAATACCATTTGACCCAGCAATCCCATTACTGATTATATACCCAAATGATTACAAATCATTCTATCATAAAGACACATGCACGCGTTTATTGCGGCACTGTTCACAATAGCAAAGACTTGGAACCAACCCAAATTGCCCATCAAAGGTAGACTGGATAAAGAAAATGTGGCACATACACACCATAGAATACTTTGCAGCCATAAAAAAGGATGAGTTCATGTCCTTTGCAGGGGCATGGATGAAACTGGAAACCATCATTCTCAGCAAACTGACACAAGAACAGAAAACCAAACACTGCATGTTCTTATTCATTAGTGGGAGCTGAACAATGAGAACACATCGACAGAAAGAAGGGAACATCAAATACCCGGGTCTGTCAGGGGGTGGTGGACTAGGGGAGGGATAGCATTAGGAGAAATACCTGAAGTAGATGACAGGTTGATGGGTGCAGCAAACCACTGTGGCAAGTGTATACCTAAGTAACAAACCTGCACATTCTTAACATGTATCCCAGAACTTGAAATATAAATAAATAAATAAATAAATAAATAAATAAATAAAACATTGAGGACATAGTTCAGGACATTGGTCTGAGGAAATACTTTTTGGGTAAGACCTCAAGAGCATAGGCAACAAAAGCAAAAATAAACAAATGGAATTCATCAACCTAAAAAACTTCTGCACAGCAAAAACAAAAACAATCAACAGAAGGATGAAACAGCCTACAGAATAGGAGAAAATATTTGCAAATGATCCATTTGATAAGGAGTTAATAACCAGAATATAAAAGAAGCTTAAACAAGTCAATAGCAAAAATAATTCCAGGTAATTTGATTTTAAAATGAGAAAATGATCTAAATGAATATTTCTCAAAAGAAGATATACTAATAGCCAACAGGCATGTAGAAAGGGATCAACACTGTTAATCATTAGGGAATTATAAATCAAAACCACAATGAGATACCATCTTACTCCATTTAAAATGTCTATTATCAAAACAACAAAATTTAGCAGATACTGACAAGGATGTGGAGAAAGGGGAGCACTAGTTCACTGTTCGTGGAAATGGAAATTAGGGCAGCCACTATAAAAAACAGTATGGAGTTTCCTCGAAAAAACTAAAAATAGAACTATCCTATGATCCAGCAACCCCGCTGCTTGGTATACATCCAAAACAAGCTGTGATAGGTCCATAGATACATATGTATGCTAAATTTTGCATCCTACGTTGTTATGTATTTTATTTTATTTTTACTTTATTTATTTATTTATTTTATTTTTAAATATTTTTGTAGTCAGAATTTCTCCCAGGCTGGAGTGCAATGTCACAATAACAGCTTGCTGCAACCTCTGCCTCTCAGGTCCAAACTATTTTCCTGCCTCAGCCTCCCAAGTAGCTGGAACTACAGGCTTGCACCATTACGTCCTGCTGATTTTGTATTTTTGGTATAGATGGGGTTTCACCATGTTGGCCAGTCTGGTCTTGAACTCAAGACCTTAGGTGATCCACCCACCTCGGCCTCCCAAAGTGCTGGGATTGCGAGCATGAGCCACCACTCTCAGCTGACATCCTACATTTTTGGTATTTGCAGTTTATTGTGTGCCAATGATATTGCAATAAAGTTGTTTAAAAGTTTTACACAAATTCACTTGAATCTGCCTTTTGATATGATGTTAATTACAAAATAATTTTGAATTTGCACTTATTGACCAAAACTGATATTACGCTTTGAAATACTTTCTTATCATTTTAAACTTTATTCTAGATAAAACTACCCGACTTGTTTCACTGTCGTGGTTTTGGTGTTGTATTGTTTTTCCTAACTGTGTTTGTTTGATTTCCCTTATGCAGGCATATGGAACCCGTGTTCTTAAATTGTGCAATATACAGTAATACATTGTATTCAACCAGATCTCAAAACTTCCATGTATGATAACATATTTATGTTAGACTGAATCACTCTGAATACAGAGGCAACAATCTGAAGAGGAAACTAACATTGTTTTAACAATGACAAGTTAAAAACATTCCAAGTGTATAAGGATTTCCTTTGTGTTAATAATGTCCAGCACGTTGGTAATAAGTGAGGAAGGAGATATTATTTGCTCAAAGTAACTTTGCATTTTCTGATTATTCACATAATTGACACTTTTCAAAAACACTTTTTCCCTTTAAAGTGTTTTTGAATTCTGTGAGTACTGGAGGTGACAAAATGTATCGTATTAAGTTCTGCCTGATCTTTCTAAAGGCTTACTATTTCTAGATAATTTTACTTCAAATTTCAATGCTAAACATACAAATATACACATAGCATTCTAAAATAAACAATTTTTAAAAACTGTTATTTTGTAAAAATAAAATGTACAGGTTTATTACGTGGGTATATTGTGTGGTGCTGAGGTTTGGGGTACAACTGATCCCATTGCCCAGGTACTGAAGTATAGTACCCAGTGGTTAGTTTTTCTACCCTTGACCCTCTCCTTCCCTCCTCCATCTGGTAGTCCCCAGTGTCTACTGTTGCCATCTTTCTGTTCATGTATACACAATGTTCAGTCCCTACGTATAAGTTAGAAGATGCAATATTTGGTTTTCCGTTCCTGTGTTAATTCGCTTAGGATAACAGCCTCCAATTGTATCCATGTTGCTGCAAAGAACATGATTTTATTCTTCTTTATGACTGCTTAGTATTCCATGGTGTACCATATACTCTTTATCCAATTCACTGCTGATGAGCACCTCCATAGTTTCCAAGTCTTTGCTATTGCAAATAGTGCTGTGATGAACACAGAAATGCATGTGTCTTTTTTGAGGAAAAATTTATTTCTTTCGTAATATATCCAATAATAGAATTGCTGGGTTGAATGGTAATTCTGTTTTTAGTGTTTTGAGAAATCTTCACACTGCGATCTACAGTGACTGAACTAATTTACATTCCCACCAACAGTGTACAGGTGTTCCCATTTCTCTGCAGCCTCGTCAGCACCTATTGTTGTTAACTTTTCAATAACAGCCATTTTGACTGATGTGAAATGGATCTGATATAAAATATTGATATGCTATACTATATACATAGTGTACATATATGTATGCTTGTGTGTGTGTGTGTGTGCAAGTATATATATCACATTATGAAGCAATAAGCAATAGTGTATTAATGAATCTGTGGCTTTCAAGTATTTATACTCTAAATAAATAGAAATAATTTTATTCATCCTAACACATAAGAGACTATTGCTACAACCACTTACATTTCCATTACCATCATTTGACAGGTTGTTTTGAATGTAAATAAACATCTCTTCAAACAGCTTGACTGTTACAGAAAATAAAGTAAGCATCAAAGTACTTAATAGATTTTAAAAATTGGATGTGGCAAAATAAACGAATACTAATCCCTCTCTAGCTTGAGTAAATAAATGCCGCTTTAATTCAGGTGTGGCTGTGCCCGTGGGTTATGCTTTTCTGTTAACATCACCTGTCAGCAGCAATGCCATGTAAATGAGCTGGCTGAACCTTTCCCTTGCATCTTCGCTAAGCCTCTTGCATTCTTCTAATCATGCTACACAGAAGCCAATATCTATTTTCATCAGGCAGATAAGATCTCTTAAGGAATTAGAGAGGTTTTCCACTTAGTTCTATGCTGGGCAAGGACACGGCTGTGATCTGGGGCTTTGGGGATTTCTCATTATGCACTGGTGCCTGCTGGATCGAAGAACTGAGTTCTGGCTACTGGATTTTTAATCCTCCTGTGGTCAGGGTTAGAACTTCCAGTTATTTAAGATCTTTGATTACTCAGCACTTGGTTTTTGATTGAGTGAACTTCTGAAGACAGCACAGGGCTGTGATTTCAAGTTAGCAGTTTTAAAGTAAATACTGGAAAAAATAGATAGGAAAAGCCCTGTGATTAAATGACACTATCCCTTCTTAATTGACTTTCTGAAGTTATCCGATGCTTAACTCTTCGTGTGCCACAACAAAAAAGAAAGTAAATAGAGTAGATGAATGACTTTAAGGTTTTCTGTTAAGATGGGGAAAATTCAATGAAATTTACAGGACTCCTGGTAACTGTAAGACTGAGAGAAGCTCAGCTCTAGCCAAGGGTAACAATTGATTTGGAGAGGGTTTAATATGAAAAAGATAAAGCAGGTTTCCACCTGTGCCTGGAAATCTCCTCTTCTAATGATGTAAGTATTCAGGGAGTAAATGGAAACAAGGCCATCATGGTAATGTTGTCAGTTCAGAAAGAGAAAGAGAGAATACACACACACACACACACACACACACACACACACACATATTTTACACATACACACACATAGTACAAACTGTATCATAAAGAGAAAAAATTTCGTACTGTTTAAATTATTCAGACAAAAAAATATTGAGACAAAATCATCTTAAATGTCTCTCCCTATATAACTTAAAGCAATGAGATCTGGTCTCTTTTGACCACTCCTAGAAGGAAGTTACAAGTGAGAGATTTTTCCCTCAAATTTTGAAATAACAAACATCTTTTGTGGAAGTAAAACCGTGAGAATAACAGCTGTCGCTTGAGCACAGGTTGCTGAATGGGCATCCCAATAGCTCTCACTGGTCCTAAAGTGAGTCAGCCATTGGTTCTGGTCACTTCCTATGGCTGGCTCTCCTCCCCGGTCACTTCTGGTGACTGGGATTTATGTTCTGCTGTGGTTTGGATTTATGGACAAGCCTCAGCAAACTAGGGTCCAAGAGCAATCACTCAGACATCCTCTGGAACGAGTCAGACAGATGGGATAGTTACATGCCCAAACTGATGAAGATCTTTTCCTAGGGCTGTGAAGGGAGAAAAGGTGGGCAAGAAGGTGTGGAACACTTTTATTCTTTCCTTCTTGGGCCACAGTCCTAATAATCAGATGATTTTGCCTTTTAGAAAGGCCTGGGGTAAATGATGTTCATTTTGTTAAGGCTCTGTAGTAGACTTGGAAAAACAGAAACAATGTCTTTCAATTTTTGATGTCAGCCCATAATACCTATCTGAAACAGGAAATAATTTAAGAAGGCATATAAAGCTCTGGTTGTAGTGAAGAAGGACTAGAGCCAGAGAGGAAAGTGGATGGGCTTGAAATGAAATAAGGCAACCCTGACATGAATATTCTAAGTGGCACATTTTTTTTCTGTTAGATGTAAATTCTTGGCATCTGTAATTGATGAACTTTTTGCACCACAAAATAAATTTTGTTGTGTGCAACACAGCATTTAATGTTTTATTTCCAAAATGATTCTAAGGACTTTTAAATATATTAAAAAGCCATACTTCCAGAAATGGTAGATGAACTGATAGAGACCAATAACTCTGCCTACAACCATGATGAGCTCTGAAGAAACTTTGTAAAGCCACAGTCTGAGGTCATTGAAGATCAATCAAATCAGAGAGGACCTTCCCAGCACTTTAGGAAGCTGAGGCTGGCAGATCACCTGAGGTCAGGAGTTTGAGACCAGCCTGGCCAACATGGTGAAATCCTGTCTATACTAAAAATACAAAAATTAGTCAGGCATGGTGGCGAGTGGTTGTAATCCCAGCTACTAGAGAGGGTGAAGCAAGAGAATTGCTTGAACCCGGAAGGTAGAGGTTGCATTGAGCTGAGATTGTGCTATTGCACTCCAGCCTGGGCAACAGAGTAAGACACTGTCTCAAAAAAAAAAAAAAAAATCAGAGAGGACCTGTAGGGAGTTGACACTTGAGGGAAAATGGTAGTGGGATGAATTGTCAACCTTTCTCAAAAAAAATGTTTTACATCCAAAGACTATCCCCAGTTAGTGCCACCTGATGGAGAAGCTAGAAATTGGGTAGAAACTGACAATAATACTGCTCTGGAAAATTAGAAGAAATCATTGAAGCGTAATGTAGAAAATAGAAAGCGAGGATATCACTAGACAGGAAGAACTGCAGAGGGTGTAGTCTAGATTTTCATTTAAAATTTATCCCATGTATCTAACCTTGAATGACACCTGAGTGAGGCACAATTTAAGGAGCTCAGCTAATTGAAAGGAGTTGAACAGAGATACCAGTCACCACCTACTTCAGAAGAGGCAGGAAGTGACTGATATCTCTGTTTCAAATTTGCTTTTTACTAAGTTAATCATCTGCAAATACTCAAAATTAACATTATTTGAAAGAATATATAACAGAATCCACAGTCTCCGCAATGCATTGTAACAATGTCTATGATAAAATAAAAAGCAGCAGCCCTGTAAATAATAAAGAAAATGGGATCCATCCACAGACAAACAACAATCCATGTATAAGAAACCAAGATGGTTCCGATGTTAAAATTAACAGACACACAATTGTTAGGCAGCTATTATAACTATTTTTGAAGATGTGAAATAAAATGTGGTCAAAATGAATAGAGGGCCACAAGATCTGAGCAGAAAAATAAAAATTATAAAATAGAACCAAATGGGAAAACAAGAACTGAATAATAGAGTCTTAGAAACAAAAGAACAAAAAAAAAACATTAAATGGATCTTATAGTAGAACAGGAATACAAGAAGAAAGTAAAACTGAAGTTATGTGTAAAGATGAAGTTTATGAAGGTAATGTCAACTAAACATATATTTTTAGAAAGAGCATTTATGCCATAATTTTTGAAGATGGATTAGTATGTGGTGAATCTCTTGGTAGGTTACCGGTAGAGCAGAGTTAGAATCATCTCAATGAGACATTTTGACCAATAGACATGAAAAAGAAGAATCAGGTTTTAAGTGGATTTCAAATTAAGACTAACTGAAAACCAGATTTCTGTGCAGAGGACATCAAACAAATACAGTTGAAGGCATAGATTTCTACATGCTAGGTTTGGGCAGAGTAGGAGAAGTTTGTGGAGAGGGGAGGACAGGTGGGAGAAGTTGAAATCACTTGGGGACACTGTGAATTTGAGAAGCATGGGGACTTTTAAATGGTGGTAGGTTGTAGGGAGTTGGGGATGCGAGTCTGGAGGTCTGCCTGGGTTCTAGAGCTCTGTATTAGATTCAGAATAGGGCTGACCTCTGGATTCAGTTTATTCAGTGGCATATTGGAGCCATGAAAGAGGGTGGCTTCTTAGCCTAGGTCTTAAATCACATGTGGCTTTGGTCTTTTTCTCTCTCTTGAGTCAATTACCCTGGGGAAATACAGCTGCCATGAAGATAGGCACTCAAGAGGTTTGTGTGTCAAGGATATCAGATGACTCCTGCCCCAATCAACATCTTGACGGCAGCCTCCTGGTAGACCTGAACCCAAACCATCCAAATTCTTATACACAGAAACCGTGAGATAATAAATGATTAGTTTAAGTTCTTACATGCTAGTGTGACTCCATATGAAACAATAAATAGGTAATGTATTCAGTCTATCTTTCCATTATTTTGTGTTATTTCATTTTCATGGAATCAGTTGCTTAAGGATTGTAATTAATCATTTTACCTTTCACGAAATTGCCTTTGTTATAAGGACAGGAAGCTCAGGGTAAAAATTGTGGAATTAGAGCAGACTTTTGGTCTTAATTCTCATCACCAAGTCTCTTTTTTTTTTTACTTTTATCTTAATATCTTAACAATAATTTGTATACTCAGTGATTTAGATATCCTCTAGTGAGGCTTTCATGCATAAGCCATGTGGTTCTGTAAGATTATTGTTTTCCAGTGATAAAAAGCACACACAGTGAGATGCTAAAACAGTCTGAGTGGTATAGAAACTTGCATGAAAGTGGCAGAACTCACTTTCTCCTAATTTTTGTTTATATGAACCATTAAAGTTGCAATGTTGCATATGTTTTAAAAGTCATATTTAACTAAAATTCATTCAGAAAATATTATGATTTTATCTTTAAATTCATCATAGACTTAATGTAGTAGACTTTCTGTCACATGGTATTCTTCATGGTAAAAGATGTGTTTTGGTTGCTCCCAGTGTGGAAACCAAGTATTTTCATTCTGGGATTGATTGGCGTGTGTAAGCTAATCCTCTGGGCTTCCTCTGCCTCTGTGAGTGGATTTCACTCCCTTGAGCAGCCCTCTAGAGCACCCTTCCCTATTCCACAGTCACCAAAGTTGTTCTGAAATCCCAAATGTCTTCCTTCTTGTTATTCACCTTAACTATACCCCGGACATAAATCTCATATCCCAAACTTAATCTCATTTCTCTCTTCTCCAGACACTGTTTTATGAAGATCTCTTTTTGTTTCACTCACACTTCAGCATCAATTTCTTTTACCTCCAAACAACCATCTCTGGTCTTTAGCAATTTCATATTTCTATAGCTGCAGGTAGCTCTGGTGTTGCTGGGGACAGGACAAAACAAAATAAAATATATTTTTCAATGATGCACATAAAACAAGGAATTAAATATTCATCACATATCTTCTTTAACTCATGGGAAATTTCCTTGCTGGATGTGTGAATAGGAAAATCTGAACTTAATACCACATCCATGACCAAAATTGTGATTTTAGTTTTCATTATTTTATAACCTTAATATCTACCTTTTGCAATAAAGTCATAGAGCTTAAGAAATATTTTGCTTCTACTTTTTCCTTATGCTAAAATTTACTCACTTGGTTTTTTTTTTAAGTAAGGAAAATTATAAATGAAGTCATCTTTGATGGATGAGTATTCACCATGTTTATACAGTTCTCTTTATTCTATCCAGATACTGCAACAAGAAAACCCAGGACCTTAGATATATGTACTCTTTTATTCCTTTGTAACAACAATTTCCAGCAGCATGTGATGATTAATTTTTCTTTGGATTCTCTACATGAAATATCGAGCCTCTGCTTTCCTCATCGTCACATTTCAAAGGCTTAACCATCCTAATGATACAGCAAGCACAATCAATCAGTCATGATTTCTACTGTGGTGGGTGCTATGAGGTTCCAAAGAACGTTTTAATATATCATGCCAATAGCTGTGTTAAACTAAAAATGTGACCATTTATCTGCAAAAATTTATGCTGAGTAGCAAGCTGAGCACAGTTACATTTCATCCTGATTTGCCAATCACAGCACAGTGGCCATGGGTATCACAAATTCATGACTCATTCATTCCATGGAATGTGTTACTGGAAGGGTTCTGTTTCAGAGTGTATTCTGCTTGAACTCATAGATGATTTGAAGCAATCAATGAGCAGATGTCTTTTTATGACTTTTGAGATTTGCTGATGTTTTCTCTAATCATTTGATCCACCAATGTCTAGGGCCAATTTAGTAAAGATATTAAACATCTTCAACCTAAATCTGAACCACCCTTCACAGATTGTACGCAGAAGAGGCACTGGAGGGTGGTGGATCCCTAGGTAGACTGCCAGGAGAGGAGGTGGTTGGAATCATCTCGATGAGATATTGCGAGGGAAATGAAAAACAGGAGACTTCATAGCTTCATCTCTCTAAAGCTCTGTACTGTTCCTGAAAGATAAATGAACAATAATCCTGGGAAAATCCCCACTGTAGAGGAGAGAGGCAGAGAGCCTCCTGCTCTTTGTAACTGAAAGTTCTTTTTAGTGATCTGGATTCCAAGAAGAGGAGCCCATAAAACAGGATCAATCCGGCCCCTCTTATTTTTATCCCCTCCAGGATAATAAGGACGGTTTCCTTGTTTCTGGTGATGGCACCTTTGCTCTGCTCAATGGATTTGGTTACAGATGAAAAGATTTCAGAATCTTCAGTGTTAAACCTACTATAAATACATAAATAACATCCTCAGGAAACACCTGCTGCCTGGCATGTGTTTATTAGTAGATTAAAAAATAATAACTTTTTAAAGGCATCTGCACTTTTCTTTACAAGTATCATGAACTTTTAATTTTTATTTTAGTGCTCTATATTTTTCCAACTGTAAATGAAGACTCAGTATTCCAATCCAAGAAAAAAAAATCGCTAATTGGATCACCTTTTATTTACTTGCTTGTACTCTCCGTTCTTTGTGTACTGAATACACTTTTGCAAGGGCTGCTCTATTCTTAGGGACAAATTGATTCACAAATAGAATTTGGAAAGAAAAGCAATAGAAGAAAAAGCCAGAAAGAAACTGGAGTAGGAGATGAGAGAATCAGCAAATTAGGAGAGAGTCAAAAATAACTCTGGGATAGATACACCTTCATTAAGGGGATCGATGCCAAACAGCTAAGCAGCATCCCTCACGATGTTCATTATGAAACCAAAGTTTATTTGCAAAAATGGTGTCTCTATAGCATGTGATAAGGGGCTTCATTGGGACTTTTTCATGAAAATATCAAGAACTTTTGTTGGCCAATGTATTTTCCTCTCCATCTACTGCTATCTTGTTAGTTATCACTGGCCAGAACGATTGAAACCAATTTATAACTTTTTCCACTCTCTTTAGCCATTGCTACTCACCCCAACTCCAAGTTCATTTCTTTCTCTGCTTTGTTATCAGAATAATTTCCCAGTCAAAAGTGAAATAATATCAATGTCCTGATTTTTAAAACTAAGTAAATTAAAGTATCAGTATCTCCAAGATCCTGTGATTAGAATAAAGTCCATAATTTCCTTTATGGCCCAAGTTTCCTGAAAGTGAGTAATGCGGCATATGTTTGCTTTGTAGCACCATATGCAGAAAATCCATCTTTGCAGAAGGAAGCAGCTCCCTAGAAGGGCATCACCTTTCACCCCCTTTGCCTAATCTTTGTGAACTATCCCATTTTCTGCCTCCATTAAAGCTTCCTGCAGTTAGTCTTTAGACCTTTCCGAGCATCTCCCACATACTGTGCGCCCCTGAATCACAGAAATTTAGATAAAATTGATAGTTAATTATTTGACCTCCTGGTAATCTCTAGCTAATGTGACAAACCACCAGGCAATTATGAGGTCTTGTGATAAGTACCAGGTGGGAAAGTGTTCAACCTAGGCCGTCATGGGGAAATCCTATAGTTGACATGTGAGCTCTTATCCTAGAGTTAAAAGAATAGTGCACTGGCCTCAATGTAGAGGACAGAGGAGGTGACATAAACAAGGCAGGACCAGCACATGTTGGAGACTTTCCCCACAGGAAGTGGAGTTGTGGGTTGGGGAATGAAGTGAGGTGGTCTTACAGTGGTTGCCAGGATCAAATAATGAAAGGCAGCTGCAGGTCCTGTTTAGGATGTGGGGTTTTACCCAGAAGCTAATGGTGGGGAGTGGGAGGATGATTCAATGAATTTGACAAGTTGTCTCAGGCAACTGTAGATGACTTGAGATTATAAAGGTATCAGAGTCCTGGCAGCCTCTAGAAGTTACTTTTTAAACAGCCCAGACTTCAGTAACTAGAAATTTGATTCAGGAATCCTGTGATTTCCAATTCCTGGAGAAATATTTTCTGAAAGAGTGTCTCTTCAGCCTCCACTGGCACCAGCCCAGAAATCAAAGATGCCCACTCACCTATCCTTCGCCACACCAACACTGCACAGCCCCACAAATCTACTTCCTTCCTTCCCACTCTATCCACCCATGTCTTACAACAGAGAAGGAAAAAAAGAGGAGAGTAAAGAATGACTAAAACCATGTACGTTTTCATGGGAAATGCAAGACATATATAGATGTAAAATGATATATATGCCAGTTTGGGAAAAGACTAACTGAGCATGATTTTTAAAAGTCAGTGACAAAATATTCAGATTGATGCAGATTCTGCAGGAAAACAGTCCCAAGATTAGATAAAACTAATTATTTACTATTATCACTTAGAGAAGTTATGAATTCACGGTAGTAGTAATAATTGTTGGGAAAGGAAATAATTTACCAGATAACATATAAAATAACTAATAGGAATCATTCATTTCTTAGGTAATCTGAGATCTGATTATAGACCAATAACTCAGTGTCACAGGGCAATGGAGTTCTTTTCCCAGTATAATTCTGTCATACTAAATAATCAGCATCCTCAAAACAAATATTGTGATTATCCTCAAACAGTTCAATTTTAAAAATATGTATTAAGCAGTAACCCTGGAACCTTCAGCCTAATGTACTGTGTGCCTTTCATAGAAATCCTTTTGTATCTCTGGACTTCACATTTCTCATAACCATTTTCAAGCAAACAAAAATACTCACTGCAAAGTAAATAAATTAATAACTTTATGTAATTTTTATTTTAAGTTAAATCTGGTTAGTGATTAAAACTTCTAAAAATTAATTCTCAGATTCTCTGGAATATAACTGTGTTTAGAAGGGCAAAATAATATATATCTACCTACCCACTTGTATCTAGTACATGACCCAAAAATGCCAGATATAAGGGAAAGATCCATTCTACTTTTGATGAGACATTAATGAGGCAATGTCTGGTTTTATTAAATATTATACATTATTCATAAGCCATCCATTCTGGAAACTAAAATATAGACATTTTCATATTAGAAGCATCAATACTACATGAGATTAGCCTGCGGGTCACCTGGAGGGACCTCAGGGACCCACACACATCCCAGAACAATTTGGGAACAGTTACTTTAAATGACACCCAATGGTGGATTTAGAATAGTTTCTCTTTGGGGGAGAAATAGATCAATTTTTAAAAGTTTATTTTTACAATGTTCCTTTGTTCTTCTGGCCTATAAAACAGACCTCTGCTTATCATGAATGTGTTAAATTAAAATGGTGATTTTAAGTTATCTAAAATAAACATGATTTAACTTAGAAACTTATTGTGAAGAGGTATGAAAAATTAATTTGACATAAGAATCTTATTCCTTCAACTTCCAACTAAAGAAAAATGCATTTTAGATACAACTTTATTTTTTTGTGTACATTAACAATGTCACACCAAAAGTATATTCAATCCTCATGATTAAAAAGACTATACAAACAATTCAGAAATGTTGTCATACATTCTGAGTGATGACAAATTCAAGTGCTGTTATTCTTTGATTAATATAAAATAAAGATATTTGGATGATTTTATAACAGCCTGTAAGAGAGAAATAACATTTAAAAATATGTAACCAAAGTTGACTCTACTCAACTAAGATTTTTTTTGGAAATAACTTTCACATGTGTTAAATAAATATGAAGAAGCATCCTACTGTTATAACTTACACTTAGTACATGGTTTTAACTACTCTCACTGTCATGAGTTTCATTGTGTCCCCCAAACCTGCCCCAAATGTATCTTGAAGTCTTAGCATTTAGTACCTCCAAGCCTGATCTTTTTTGGAGGCTGGGTCCTTAAAGAGGTAATCTACTCAAATTGACCACATTAAGGTGGGTTCTAATCAATATGACTGATGTCCTTACAACAGAGAAAAGTTGGAGACAGATATGAACATGGAGAGCACACCATATGAAGTTGAAGGTGGAGATCGGGGTGAAGCTTCTACAAGTCCAAGAATGCTGAATATCGCCATCAACCCATAGAAGCTGTGAGAGAAGTCTGGAACAGCACCTCCATTCCAGTCTTAGGAAGAATTAGCCCTACCAACCCCCAGATCTTGGACTTCCGGACTCTGAAGCTATCAGGTAATAAATTTCTGTTACGATATTTTCTGGAGACAAGTACCTCACTGTATTGCCCAGGCTAGACTCAAACTCCTGGGCTCAAGCCATCCTTCTGCCTTAACATCCTAGATAGCTGGAACTACAGGTATCTTACCATGCCTAGGAGATGTTTGTTGTTTAAACCATCCAGTTTGTTGTATTCTGTTGCCACAGTTCCAGCAAACTAATATACTTGCTATTTACATACAACGTACACCAACCTTTTTGGCACCAGCGTATTGTTTTATGGAAGACAATTTTTCCATGGATGGGGTGGTGAGGGGGATGGTTTCGAGATGAAGCTGTTCACCTCAGATCATCAGGCATTCGATTCTTGTAAGGATCGCACAGCCTAAATCTCTCATCTGCACAGTTCACAATAGGGTTCTTACTCCTATGAGAATCTGATGGTGCGGCTGATCTGACAGGAGGCCGAGCTCAGGTGGTAATGCAAGTGTTGGGAAGCAGCTGTAAATACAGAAGAAGCTTTGCTCACTCACCTGCTGCTCACCTCCTGCTGTGTGGCCCAGTTCCTAACACACCATGGACTAGTACCAGTCCATGACTCAGGGGTGGGGAATCTCTGGTCTAACATCCATTTTTTTTTTTGCCTCCTTAGCATCTATAATGCTTATCTTTTCAGGACTCTTAATATTTTTTAGAGTGAAAGATGTGGATGCTCAATCATATGCCAACTGGACCTTTCCCTTCCACTCCCCTAAGAGTTCAGAACCGTATTTTATTTTCACCAGAAAGGGAGACATTTGATGAAATGTGCGTGGATTCACTAACATTTAACAACCAGCCACTGCATGTGTCTCTCAGGTACACATCCATCCCTCCCAAAAAGAGCCCTCAAAGGCAGCCACCCCTGCTGGAGCGTCCCTGGCCATGTGGGCACCAAGCCTTTGCAGTAGCCATGCTGTTCCCCCAATGATTCTTCCACCATCCTTTGACTAACTGCTCTCTGCACAAAGACGGTTACTACCTGTGCTTCCAAGAGTTTCTGTTTGCATGCACAGTCCTCCAGGATGAGCCAGCAGTGCCCAAAGTGGGCCAGGAGCGAGGACCTGGATTGGAGGAGTAATGGACCCTGGACAAGGGGCAGCCCTCCCTGTGCCCCAGTTTTTATCTGGTGAAGTGAGAAGGCTTTAACGCGCTAGCTGAGGAGGAAGTGAGAACCACCTGGAAAGCATTAAGAGCAATTCCTGGCAGATGGAAAGTACTGAATTATATAATGTTTTCATTTTGCTCCCACAGAGCCATAGGCATCTTTCTGTCTGAAATAACTCCCTGCTGCCTCTCAATCTTCTCTCTGCTTGCCTGCCTTGTCCACTATTTGCATCTTTGTCTGTATAAAAATGCAACTGGTGATAGATACATTTGTTGAGTGCTCCTTACAAACGTCTTACAGCATTGAATTCTTAAGTTTTAATTTTTACCATATACATTAAGCATTATACTTCACTTTATATAGATGAGAAAACTAGACGTAAGGAGAGTAGGGATTGCACAGGCGGTGCTGATGTTTATAATGTCTCACCAAAATCTCTGCACTTTCAACTTACAGGCACACTTAGAATGCAGCCAAAAACTTTGCCAAAGAACATCTCTGGTTGGGCAGAGTCAAGTCATCCTGGAGTCAAGGCTAAGGCTGATGAGGAGAAGATAGTGGCAGTGATGATTTCACAGACCAGAACGTGGAAAACTCCTCCTGCCAGTTATCTTACACCAGCTTCAGGAAATCATAGCGGTAAAGCTTCTTGGCAGGTTAACCGATTGGTTACTGAAGAGTCAGTTAAGGCATATAATTGTCAAACCTCAGAGTCCCATGCTGGGGGTACAGTGGACCAGCACACACCCATGGCCCAGCATGGGAGCTATTAAAATATAAAAATGTGCCAGGCCTGCTGGTAACCAGCCACTAGGTGAAGTTTCTGGTGACCCACTAGTTAAATAAAATGTGTCCATTTATTTATCAATCTTTCAAAAAGGGCAGAATCAACTTCTTTGAATATGGGTCTGTTGCTGTTTTAATTTCCAAGTTGTCCTTCTTGAAAAAATGTACACAAAAGGCTCAGTTCACAATATATGTGCTTGTTCTTCCAGTAACAGTGAAGTCTGACAGATAGTATGCAAAGTAATTTGAATGTTGAACACTTCTGTTTTTTTATACTTTGCATTCTCCCTGTGAGTGGCTCAGATATCTTATCTTCCAGGACTTTAAAGTGACTTCACTTAAATCTTTCCTTTGTGTGGTCAGTAGTCAGATGGTTTAAAAGGCAAATGGAAAAGAGGTGTCAATTTTGATAGTTCATTAAACCCAAATTGGTGAAAAATTATTTTTGGTGTTTTATAACTCTCATTACAAGTTAAATAAAATGGAACAGAGAGGTTAAGTAGCATATTCAAGGACAAATAGGTAGTAAATAGTAATTCAAAAAGCAAACCTATCCCGCCAGCAAGAGCCCAGCCGGCGTCCGGCTCTTTACTTCTGACGCTGTTCTCCAAGAAAAGGAAGGAGGGTTCCTGGAGCAATGGCTGCTTCCAGAAAACATGCAAGATGAGCCTGGAGCATCATTTGCCAGAAACTCAGAAGGTGTTCATCAAACAAAAAATACAAGGCAAATACAAAAAAAAAAAAAAAAATCCTGCGGTGATGAGATGATTTCAAAGAAACGCAAGAATCAACTGACAGAATTCCCAATGACCAAACCTGGCACAAGTTACCAACAAAAGGAATAATGTAGTACTGGATTAAAATGCAAAACATAAGCATCCATGAGTCTATACTAACATAAATACATGATTAAATAAGTAAATAAGGTGAAGAGGAGACAGATTTCCTGCGAAGAAGAATTCCAGAAGAATTCCAAACCTGTATATATCTAATGTATCTATAAGGAGGTGGCGCACAGTTCCCACTCCTTGAGTGTGGACTGTGACCATGCATAGTAAGGTTAGTTACTATGTAACATTGGGACCCTGTAGTTGCAGAATCACGGTGAAGAGATCTGATAATCTTACCTTCCCTAGGTTATCAAGGTTCACATGTGGAGAGTAAATATTACATACACTACTCCACTTTCAAGGACTAGTGTAACAAATTACCATAAATTGGGTTGCTTAAAACAAAGGAAATGTATTCTCTCATGGTTCAGAGGCCGAAAGTGTAGAACAAAGGTGTCAAGGGGCCCACAGTCCCTCTGAAGTCTCCGTGGGAGGCCTCTCCTTGCCTCTTCCAGCTTCTGGTTCCCGGGGCTTCCTTGGCTTGGGGCTGCATCGATCCAGCCTCTGCCTCCATGTTCCCATGACCTTATCCACCATATGTTTCTGTGTCTCAAATCTCCACCAACTTTCTGTTACAAAGACACAGGTCCTTAGGTTTCGAGTCTACTCTAAATCCAGGATGATCTCATCTCAAGATCTCTAATGCCGTTAAAGCTGCAAAGAACCTAGTTCAAGTACAGTCACATGTATAGGTTCTGGGAACTAGGAGTTGAAAATATCTTTTTGGGTGTTTATTTTAATTTAACCCACTGCAATACACTTGCTATGTTGCGAGGAAAATGACACTTAACCTCTGTGCCCTTCTTCCTAAAAACCCATCACCAAAGCCTGAGCATGAGGAAAACATCAGACAGACCTCCATTGAATAACACTCTATAAAATACCTAACCAGTGCTCCTCAAAACTGCCAAGGTCATTAAAGAAGGGAAAGTTTTGAGCTCTCAAACTCAAGAGGAGCTTAAGGAGACAAAAGTCAATATAATGGTGTATCTTGAATGGCATTGTGGAACAGAAATAGGACATCAGGTACTATCATGTACCGTTACTGGTCCATTGGTTTCAACAAACGTACTATGCTAATATAAGCTGCTAATAACAGGCAAACTTGGTGTGAGGTGTGTGGGAACTCTGTACTGCATAATGTTTCTGTAAACATAGAAGTGCTCTAAGATAAAGTTTGCTAATAAGTGTAAACAAGGCTTGTCTCTTTTTTAGGATTCGCTTTCTCCCCCATTCCGCCTGTCTTGGACCATGTGCCACCTTTAAATGTCACATCTTAGGGTCTTTTAATCTGAAGTCACTTGCACTCTCCTCAGAACCATCACTGTGCTTCATGAAGCACCAACAGGTCAGAGACACTTTCTGAACGTGTGATGGGTAGAGACATACGGTTCTCAGATATTGTTCCTGTTGTTTTAATACAGAGGAAGTGCTCTTAAGTTTACATTATAGAGCCCTTAGCCAGAGTCTGGAGAGAAGAGGACTCTATACACTTCTGTAGAATTTGAATTGCAAAAAGCTCATAGTGACTTCCTAGAGAATGCTTTACAAGGGTATTACTATAAATAATAGGTTTTCAAACTTTTGACTTTCACATGAACCCCTGGGAATTCCAGACATTGCTCAGTAATGCGAAATAGGCATCAGGCACATGCGAATGCACAGAGACGTTCCTGGTGCTGGTGGTTTGCTTCAGGGACCCGCATTCCTATGGGGATCATTCTTCTGTGTCACTATTGGATGGTCTGCTGCCTGGTTTGGCAGTTATGAACATGCACGTGGTGCCAGGGTGATCTCCCTACTGCCCTGAAACAGGTGAGCAACCCCTCTGTGTCTATTTCTAATGCTTTGTCCTGCATATTTCCATCATTGTGGCATGTCCAAGCTCACACTGGGACTGGACCTGCACCCTAGAACTGCACTGTCCTTTTCCTCTTCTCTTTTCCTCTCTCCCGCCAGCCTTAAGAGCCCAAATTTTCCAACTGGCCTCTTTCTTGGTGTGCCAAATATTGTTAAAATTAGGTAACTTGTATAAAATGTTAAAGATATATTTTCATGGTTGTTTTCATACACACACATGTACATATGCACATATGGGGGTGTGTATGTGTGTGCATGTGTGTGTCTATATGGAGAGAAAGGGTGTGCATTACTGTTGTTGTTCTAAAAGATACAAGGAGTTTGGAACTTCAAAATACAAATGCTTCACCTATTTGCCTTTTTCTGAATTGTTGCAATGTTGCTGGTATGAATAACATGTTTAAGGGTCAATTGCCATTTGAGCTTTTTAAAAAGATGGTTTTATTAGTACTTCATAGATGACTACACTTGATCATACCTCAAAGTATCCATATGTAAATATTGTCATTATTTGTGTAGTATCCATGTGGACAGTGAAACGGGCAAATGCTGCTGTTTGGAATGTCTAAGAACAGCCAAGAAGTAGCCTTCTGCCTAAAGTCATAGGTGAGAGGTGTGTCAACCTCTGGAGCCTTCATTCCCAGTCACTGATGCCCTAACTTATCAATCAAAGAGTGGGGAGCTCCTTGACACCAGCTTCAACCTCAATTTCAGAATACTGTACTGAAACATGATAAAAGCAAGTGTTTCTTACATAAGACTTAGGGATAAAGGGTGAGGCTGCAGCTGCTTTTAAGAATATTGAAGAAACTTATTGACTGTTTTTCTAAAAAAAAAAAATATATATAAACAACCTATTGAATTTTATTCATACTAATCTACTAAAAACACATTCCTAGGCATATTGTACTGGCTATCCACATACAATTTTAAATAAACATCAACAAAACGGTGAGTTTATTTGAATTCGGCATTATTTCTAAAACCAGTGTTGTCAGGGGCAAGAACATGAGTGGTGTGGACATTCACCAGCCTGTCTGCTGAAGGCTAAGAGGAAGCATCATCTCTGCGTTGGTCTGTGGCTATGCAGATGCTCAGGCAATTCTTTCTTGCCCTCTTAATAGATGGAAGGCTGGGCTCCCCAGCTTCTGACCTGTGTGTGTTCTAAGGACAGGCCCTGTGTTTGACATTCTTTTTCAACCCCAGAACCTCAGCAAACATAAGTTGAGAGTGCTGAATTGCAGAGGTTCACTCTGTGAGGCTGGCTCCTGTCCTTTCGCCACCCAAACACTTAGACATAGCTTTAGTTATCTAAAGTAATATAGAGAAAGAACAGTTTAGCGCAGATCAAGGATTAGTATGCAGGGGTTCAGATGTAAGCTCTCCTAATTCTGGGTGACCAGGGGTAGTGATTTCACCAGTTCAATGGTGGAACAGTGGGACTTAACCTATTTGGAAGATTAAATGAAGTAATCCAGAACACACTGACTGCATATAAGAGCCCGGCAAGTGCAGAGCTGTGACTGCAAGCTGCTGCTGCCATTGCTCCAGTGGCTCCTGTGTCTGTCCAGAGATAAATCCTCCAGTCTGCACCACTGGATCTGCTATCTCTGCACCACTTCCCCTATGAGAGACCTTTTCACTATTGGCCATTTCTCTGAAGATAGCCTCAATTCCTTAGAACCATGTAACAGCACTGCCTTTATATCCTCTTAAGCAAGGGCCTGCACGCATTAGCATGGATGCCTTATAATATGGACCTGATGCCTTTAGTATTTGCAGTGTCTCCATGAGCTGGATGCTATCATCATATGACCTACCAGAAAACCGTGACTTGGAGAAATTAGACAGCATCCAGGAGATTTCCTTCCTGGGACCAAGGAGCATGCACGGAGGCCTTCATCCCTGACATTGCTTTCCACCTCTGATAGCCAGATGAGTGCACACCCAGAGTGCGGAGTGGAATGGTACAAAGCCTGGGACTCACCTCCACCGGTATTCATCACACCAAGGCTTGATCTGGAACAGAAAACAGTCCACACTGTGACTTCTGATTCTCATTTTATTTCTCCTTAGAAATCATAGTGGAACTGACCTTTGGTGTGAGGAAAAGAGATCCAAGATAATAAACATTTCCCTCAAAACACTCATTAAGGGGTCAGCCTTATGATAATGGTGTGCAATTCTATCCTTGCTTATTTGACACGATTATTACAATTTTATATATTGTTGAGTATTTACTAACATGAGTATTAGATACATATGAATCATTGTAACACATTCTCTATATTCTTCTAATATTCCTAATCTCTCCTTTCTTTCCTTGCCACTCATGTATTCTTCTCCTCCTCCTCTTCTTCAAAGTCTCTGTGATGTTCCTGGGGTAACTATTTTATTGTAATCTTTCTTTCTTCTCCAGGGTCATTTTGTCTGATGCACCCAGCAAAATGTCTTAATAAAGCAACCAGTTCTCTTCTATATTACTGACTCTCAACCAAATCCTCAGGAGGGAGCTCTTTCATCAAAGGACTTTCAATCTGGTGGAGGAATCAAAATGTGAAGCATTTAATGAATGGCGCAAGGCAGCATGTAATAGCTCATAACAGTTTGCACTAAAGTCTGTGTTACAGGTGCTTAAAAAAGGCTGGGATTGATGGTAAGCACAGCAATCAGGGAGGCAGACACTGGGCAAAGTCCCAGGGGCTCAGCGGTGACACACATGATCAGGAGCAGTGAGACATGGTAGCTCAGGGGAAGAAGGCTATGCAGGTGGGAATCAGGAAGAGATGCAAAGGAGGCATAGGTGAGTTGGAATCAGATTAGCAGGAAGGTAGAAATACACTGTTTAGGTACATTTGGAACTGAATGTATTCACTGGTGATGTTGCACCTTTGCACCTGAGCTTAACAGAGACCAGATGACTGGGTTACCGTTTTAACTTGGTTGTTTTGGAAGAACAGTGCAGGTGTTTGAGTACATCATTCCAGATTTCACCCTTCAGCTCAATGGCACAGTAGAGGTTCAAGTCAAGAGCCAAGGGGAGGAGACTAAATGTCTTTCCTTACATATCCCGAAAAGGAAGCAAATATGTTTACCTGGGGGTGATCCAATTGGAATCACCCTTTTTATCAAGCAGTACGAATGGAAAGGAAAAAAATGAATTTGTTTTCTTATTGGTCACTTGTTGTGGCTGAAGTAACTTTGACCCTATCTTCTTTATATGCATGGACAATTTTAATTTGTTTTAATAGTTATAGGACTTAAACACAACAGTCTTTATTCTTCTATTGGTGATTAACAATTTAAAAGTAAAATGACACTGTGTTTACCTTTCTGGCCAGAAACCTACATGGAGTTGAGGATGTGGAAGGGTAGGAGAAGTGTGTTACATTTACCATTAAAGTGAGATGCACAGTGAGGAGTGTATGATGAAAATGGTCACAAATGAAATGTCAGATGGAGACACTCCCATCTCTGTAGCTGGAGAATATTAACCTTCCCCATAACTCATCTTACAGTTATGTTCATGGGAGCTTTATAAAGATGCTGCTGCCAGGTCATGATGTGTCTCATCCCTTCTATTTAGTTGGACCAACCTGAAGCCAACCCATCTCTTTGGGGTAATTTTACAATGTTGGTAGACCCACGAGTTATGCTCAGTAGACCAACAGAATGAAAGTATCACTGAAGTTAATAAACCGAATGAAGAGATGTACTTGTGTCTTCTGTCTTTGCCCAAACTAGATTGTCCAGAGTGGCAGGACTGAGATCCAACCAGCTACACAAAGCAAGGTATCACAGCTGGGCTGTGTGGGAACACAGGTGTGGTTTGATATTTAAGCCATAACACATGTTTAAGTCCATAATTCTTTTTCCTTTCGTTAATTCTATAAAGGGAAAAATGCAGTATAAAAATTCAGAAGGCTGTAACTCTAAAATCAGTTGGCAGGAACAATTATTTGATACTGCTGAGAAAGGGAGCAAATTCTAGATATTATGCTGTTAAGTTACAGCTGGATTGTTATTTGTCTGCAATTTAAAAATCTGGCTGTTGAAATTAGTTACATTCAAGGAGAGTTTATCAGAATAAAAGTCTCAGATGTGATATTTTTAGTCTCTGGAATTAAAGTGGCACCCATGAGCCAACAGAGCACAGTAAAAACAGCTAGCCTTGCCATTTAGAGTTCTTTAAACAGACTTATTCTGATTGTAACAAAAACACCCATAAATCTATGCACATATATATTGATCTTGGCTTCCTCTTAAAAATGACTCTGTCCTAGTAAGTTGGCATATTTCATAAACAAACCAACAAATTATTGATCTATCATATACTCTAAAAGTCCTATGAAGAATCTAGGTTGCTTTTAAGTTCATACTGCACCTAAGGGAATGAGAAACTCTGAAATGAAAAATAGATATTTAAAAAGAAGCACAGAAGATATATAGCTGTCTCTTTCTACTTCTTTTGAGCCTCTTATTGTGATTCCATCTGTGTATCCCCCATCCCACATTGTTCCACTGATGTGACATTTAGTGTGTTAATGCCGTTCCCTCCCAGAGGCTTCAGAAATTAAGTTACTCACAGCCCTACATCTAATAATTGATTTGTAAAAAATACTGTCTAGGGTTTTTTTGTTGTTGTTGTTTAAACAAATTAGGTATAAATTAATATATTTGTACGATATGTTCTATTAAAGCTTCACAGCGAAAGTAGATTTAAAAGTAATTGTTTCTATTAACTTAGTTTAAAAGAAATACTACCGTGAAATATTTTATTAATAAAATTAAAATGATACCTGATATGTTAACCATTGCAGTGAATGAAAGAAGCACCTTTATATGTTATTTCATCAGGGGTGCTGCTTATGACGTGAATAGGGAAGGCTCTAGCATAGGCTCAGGAACATGAAGCATATTGATTGCAAAGACTGAGATTGCTATGTGGGGAGTCATTTGGTTCCCGACAAAAGCTGGTGTAACTGCACAGGGCTTAGGCCAATATTACCAATTAGCAGACAGTACATTTTTTTTTAACACTAAATAATGTCTTCCAACATTCTGGAGAAGGAGATAGAAGGTAAACAAGAAGCAAGATGACTAAATAAAGATTAACATACTATACAACGTGAAATGAAGAAAAATTAAAAGTAGGCCCAAGTCGGGGCTCCCAGGAGAGCTTGGGGAGGGCTGGTTAGGCTGCAGACGAAGTTGCTGTATTCAGGATGGGGGTGTCCTGTCAGTTGAGTTCCAGGACCCCCAGGGACCAGTGCAGGATCCATTGTGAGTGGGAGACATGGTAGGGGGTTGAAGTGAGTGGGCATATTAGGTTCCCTGCTGAGGATCATCTGATGCGGTTTGGCTATTTTCCTACTCAAATTTTGTCTTGAACTGTGGTTCCCATAATCCTCATGTGTCATGGGAGGGACCCGGTAGGAAGTAATTGAATCGTCGGGGTGGGATTCCCTGTACTGTTCTGGTGATAGTGAATAAGTCCCAAAAGAGCTGGTGGTTTGATAAAGGGCAGTTCCCCTGCAAACACACTCTTGCCTGCCACCGTGTAAGATGCACCTTTTCTCCTACTTTACCTTCTGCCATGATTGCAAGTCCTCCCCAGCCATGCTGAACTTGAGTCAATTAAACCTTTTTCCTTTATAAATTACCCAGTTTCAGATATGTATTTATTAGCAATGTGAGAATGAACTACTACCCTTTCTTTTTTTTTATTGTACTTTAGGTTACGGTGTACATGTGCAGATCATGCAGGATTGTTGCATAGGTACACACATGGCAATGTGGTTTGCTGCCTCCATCCCCCTATCACCTACATCTGGCATTTCTCCCCATGTTATCCCTCCCTGACCTCCCCACCCCTTGCTGTCCCTCCCTTGGACCACCCAACAGACCCCAGTGTGTGATGCTCCCCTCCCTGTGTCCATGTGTTCTCACTGTTCAACACCCGTCTATGAGTGAGAACATGCGGTGTTTGATTTTCTGTTCTTGTGCCAGTTTGCTGAGAATGATGGTTTCCAGATTCATCCATGTACCTACAAAGGACACGAACTACTACACCTTCTTAAGGACTTCAGCTTCCACAGAGAGACCTGAGAGACTTTGGCTGCTGAGGGTTCAGCTTGGAAGCAGGGCAGCTTGCTGGAAAGCACTGCAGACATGCAGGCGGGAGAGACGACGGTTCAGACTGAGTGAGAGCTCTGGTGTGCTGACAAGGGGTCAGATTCTGAAGATAGAGAAGGCTGAGCAAGCCAGATTTCCTCACCTCCTGTCTGTGAGACACAAGGAAAACACAAGAGTCAAGGACGACTTCAAGCCTTTTGGTCCGAGCAGCCTGAAAGACCATGGCCATCTGCTGCAGAAGACATAGAAAAGGTTTAAATGGGGATGAGTTGGGTATCTGAGCATTCAGTTTGGACCTGTCCATTTTGAGATATCTGTCAGGCATCCAAATGGGAGCAGGGCAGGCAGTGGGGCCGACATGTGAGTCTTCAGTTCAGGAGAGAGGTTGCGGTAGAAAGAAGTGGAGTTCCTTGGCATTCAGGTACATCCAAAGCCAAAAGAAAGGGTGAGACCAAAAGGAAGCAGGTATTGAAGAGAAGCATGTGGATACTCCATAATATGTTTAAAATCAGATTTAACCACATTTGAACAAAATTAGTCATATTTGTGTTTAATGAAGAATCTTACCAAGGAATATGGCTTATTGGAATGATGACTGTTATTCCTCATGAGCATATATGTGAATTAACACAATGTCCAGTCCTTATGACCTATACTTCCTCACCATACATGTTAACATAACCTCCTCCTAACTCAAAGGTGACAGCAGGTAGGTTATTATAGGGCCTGCATATAATTGCAACAATGAACCAAGCCAATCTTAAAATTTGTTAGTATTATTAATAACACTACTTATTTTATGTGCAGGCTTATAAAAGAATCAAAAAGAAGACAGTTTCTTGAATCAGACGATTTGACTTTAATTTCTGGTTTTGGCATTACTTAGTCCATCCTTGGGCGAAGAACTGAAGCATGGTTGTTAATTACACCTCCGTGAGTGTGAAATAGATTAATAATGCTTACATCTACTAAGTTATGGTGGAAATCACATTTTTTTAACTTTGAATATTCCATTATCATTTTGTCTTTGATACACTAATAATTTAGAAGTGTGCTTGTATATTACCAAAATATGGGATGTCTTGGGTTATTTTTTAAGTTTGGGTTTATAATTATTCCAAATATTTACCATTAAGGAACATAGTAGATATAATGTAGATGTCTTAATTGTTTTGAGATATGTCTTAAAAAATATAGTGTGTTAAATTTTTGTAATTTTCCACATTTGTTCTTTGGTTTTGCTAGCTCTTTGCTTTATTTGGCCTATCAATTTCTGAGAAGGTTATGTTAAATATATACACAATAATTGTGGAATTATGTATTTCTTTTTATAATTCCTTTCTGCCTTTCATAATTTTGTCAGGTACATACAGAGCCAGGAAATCTACGCATCTTTCGGATATAGCCCTATTAATATTTATTCTTATTGAATAGTTATTTAAAGGTTTAAACTAAATGAAGTTCTTGAATGAGACTTTTTAGTTACTAAAGTAATAGTGTGGTATTGGTTTTTTCTCAATTTCATTGGGGTAAAAGATAACATATATCTTATTCTCTTTATAAAAAAACAAAACAAAACAAAAACTTCTCTTCCTAGCTTCTTCCTAATGTCTGCCTGAAAACTTTTTTTTTTACTGTTAACATCTTCCATTTTCTGAAATTTTATTCTCTTTAACTCATAAAATATGCTTAAACTTTCCGAATTTTTTTCTCCTTGGAAACTAAAAATAGGAGTTTCATATGTGATTATTTTAGATGAGAAACATAGATTTTGAGCACCGATGTCCTATTATTCACTACATTCACATTTTTTGTTATGTTTAGAGAAAATATGTCAGCAATTTGACAACTATTTGAACTACTGTCAGTGTTTGAGACTTTGAATTAAGGCCAAGACTCTCAATACAAAAGAAGGTAGGACACCTTGTGCTTCAGTGGCCAGAGACCTTTCCACAGGCAATGACACTTTACTCAGAGATGTTTACATCCCTTTTGGAGTGTATGTCTTAGTCTCCAACCTGCCCTGGAAGGGACTTGTCACAATTTTCAGCCAAGTCTCTTTCCTTTACTTAGAAACCTTGCCATCAGGCAAAAATGAGTTAAGGTGTTAACATCTATTTGAGGTAGGATGCAGGACTCGACTCTGGATTAGACTGAAGACTGGCTGGAACAAGGAAGAGACACCAAAAGCACCTCTTCATAAGACATGCCAATCAAATCATGACAGTTTACCATGTCATGAAATGCCCAGAAGTTACTGCCCCTTTCCATGGCGAAAACCAGGAAGTTACTCCCGTTTTTTGATAAGTTCTGAATAACCTGATCCTTAATTGGCGTGTAGTTAAAAATGAGCATAGACATGACAGCAGAAGTGCCCTGAGCTGCTGCTCTCAGCACACTGCCTCTGGGGTAGCCGAGCAGTCAGGGATCTGTAACACCACTGCCTCATGAAGCTGTGATCCTCTATCCCTGGCTCACTCTTAAAACCTTTCCTGAGCAAAGCCAAAAACCTCCCCAGGCTAAGTCTCAATTTTGGTGCTGGCCTGCCCTGCATCACATTGATTGCCTAATATATATCAGAAACAGTGGATTTGGAGACCTAGAAAACACAAGAAAGGTAAAACGTTTCAATTATCGGTAAGTCTGATACTGACTGTTAGAGGAAATCATGACAAATAGACATAGAAAGTAAGTAATCAAGGACAGGAGCATTCACAAAAAGAAAGCTTATCTTTTAGAGGTAGAAGGATGAAACAATGAAATTCACTTATTTTCCTTTTATTAATGTTGAATGCAACAGTCAAGAGCATCCTCAAAATTCTTGTTTCCTGCTGCTGTAAAAGCTGAGCACCACACACGTCAGAGAGCTCACTTCATGTGGCAGCCACATATTTGATACCTTGAAGATTATAATTTTGCAAACCTGAAATGCAGGCTCTGGCTGCAGAGCCACAGCAAAGTCTGTGTTTCAGTTTCCCACTTTGAAACGCAAATGATAAGACTTACATGTATCATTTAACAGAAGCACTTACACATAATGGTCAAAGTTTAGAGAAAATTAAGTCATCTGGGACATTGTGGAATTCTGATAGTGACTTCTAAGCTTGGCTATGTTTGGAATTGCCAATATTTTTTTTTTACCAACTTCAAGCTTTTAATTTTTTCCTAGATCATACTGGCATTGCATTCAACAGACATCACTCTTTTAGGTAAGTTCCTTTAGATGAAAAAAAAAGTTTCACCCAGCCCTTCGTATTGGCTGTGAATGCCCTTTTCAGTCATTATAATTTATCATTCCTGATCTCACTATATCAATTTTCCTCTGCAAGACATTGCAAGGTCCTGCTATATTAGCTTAGGTTGCAGAGCTAAAAGAGAAGGTTTAATCTTTCAGGGTGTGTGCTGCACTCTCCGAGGGAAAAGTTCCTCACAGCAGGAAAGAATAAGATCCTTTAAAATCTCTTTCTACTTTTGGATGAAGGCAGATTAATTGAGTATAACGTTGAGTTAGAGGTAGAAATATTAAGCCTGAAACAATCTCAGAGGTCCCTCAAGGCTGACCTAAATGTGTAATTTTTGTTTTCCCTGCAGAATGCAGCCTTAAAACAACTCATTTTTCAAATGATGAATATCCCCAGTCTTTGCTTCTTTCTAGCCTTCCAACTCATATGCACTTTCAGCCGCTTCCAACAAACACATATTATCTACATGCTGTCCTTTCTATCCCACTATTTATGCTTGTTTTCAACATAGGCTCATCAGAAGCTGTTTCTTTATATGTCTCAGAAATAGATGCTCCTTGACAAGCAGAGTTTAAAGAAAAATGATTGTTTATGCCTTTGTCCTTAATGTGCACTTTAAACTGAACCACCCCCTGCCCAAATATGAAAATGCCTATGTGGGCAGAAGCCCATCATGAAGCTCTTTCATCTAGTCCCCCTGCCTGTGTTCAGCCTGTGGGTGGATAATGATCATCTGCCTATTGTTCTACTGCAAATGCAAAAGAAACGCTCAGCTTGTGCAAAGGATTGAAAACATGGTTTCTAAAATACTTGGTCTAAAGCAGTGTTCAAAACAGTAGTGACTGAGTGAGTGCATCTGATTCATTAAACAGCAGCCTCAAGTTCGCTGTTCATGGACTAGTAAGTGTAAATTAGGATATTTGCCACCAGATCTTTCTTCACAGTGTCTGACTTATGCAATGTTTAACACCAGTGATGCCACCAAACAGAATATTGGGCTCCTCTGGACCTGGTACCTTTCCTGAAAAGGATTTAAAGAGAAGCTTTAAGCACAACCTTCTGTAGAAATAATACAACAAAGCTCAGAGAAGAACTGAGCTTAAACTTTTCAATAAACTGATCAACTTGCTAGGTGTAGATAGATACAGAAACTACAGAAAAATACAGGATGTTTCCATGCTCAACTTACTTGATTAGTACTATTTTCTGTTTTTAAGTGAGAAAAAGATGTAACTATATCAAACGCCCTTTTTTCTCATGAGAAAATATGATAAAATATTCCTGAAAAGGCAAAGAAATTAAACTAAAATTGTTTAAACAATAAATACAATGTATTCTGGTTAAAGTTAAATATACATAAATAACAATATTACTGATGTTTGCATTAGATAAGAAATTAAAATTTTTCAGGTTTTAAAAGATCTGTGGACATTCTCTTTGTAATGAAGTCAACTTCAATTTTTTTTGATGACAACAAGTAAACAAATTCTTAAGGACGTAGTTCAGCAAATTATAAGTGTTGTCAGTATTTTGGCCAGAAAAAGGGAGGTTAATTTAAGAAGTACCTAGATCTTCTAATATCCTAGGGTTAAAGTTTTATCATATCATTCCTTTTGTCCTCAATTCAATTACTTTATTTTTGCAGGTTTCTGTGCCTTTAATGCAGATATACATTTTATTTGAAAATTTATCAACAAGGCAAAAAATTTACAAAATACATCTTCACAGTTTTAAGAAAGCTAAAGATTTCCACTTCTAGAAAACTGACCAGAGTTTTTTTATGTGAAAGTTTACATTATTATTATTTTAAATTATTCTTTAAGTTCTGGGATACATGTGCAGAACATGCAGTTTGTTACATAGGCATACATGTGCCATGGTGATTTGCTGCACCCATCAACCTGCCTCTACGTTAGTAATTTCTCCTAATGCTACGCCTCCCCTTGTCCCTCACCCCACAACAGGCCCTGGTGTATGATGTTCCCTTCCCTATGCTGATATGTTCTCATTGTTCGACTCCCACTTATGAGTGAGAACAGGTGGTGTTTGGTTTTCTGTCCCTGTGTTAGTTTGCTGAGAATGATGGTTTTCAGCTTCATCCAAGTCTCTGTAAGGGATATGAACTCACTCGTTTTTCTGGCTGCATAATATTCTATGATGTATATGTGCCACATTTTCTTTATCCAGTCTGTCATTAATGGACATTTGGGTTGGTTCTAAGTCTTTGCTATTATGAATAGTGCTGCAATAAACTTACGTGTCATGTGTCTTTATAGTAGAATAATTTATAATCTTTTGAGTAGATACACAGTAATGAAATTGCTGAGTTAAATGGTATTTCTAGTTCTAGATCCTTGAGGAATTGCCAGCCTGTCTTCTGCAATGGTTGGACTAATTTACACTCCCACCAACAGTGTAAAAGCATTTCTTTTTCTCCATATCCTCTCCAGCATCTGTTGTTTCCTGACTTTTTAATGATTGCCATTCCAACTGGCATGAGATGGTATCTCAATGTGGTTTTGATTTGCATTTCTCTAGTGACGAGTGATGATGAGCTTTTTCTCATATGTTTATTGGCCACATAGTGTCTTCTTTTGAAAAGCATCTGTTCATATGCTTTGCCTACTTTTTGATGGGCTTGTTTTTTACTTGTGAATTTGTTTAAGTTCCTTTTTTCCTAAAGTAAACATTCTGTAGGTTGCCTGTTCACTCTGGTGATAGTTTCTTTTGTTGTGCAGAAGCTCTTTAGTTTAATTAGATTCTATTTGTTAATTTTGGCTTTTGTTGCAATTGCTTTTGGTGTTTTAGTCATGAAGTCTTTGCCCATGCCTATAGAGTAAATGATATTGCCTAGATTTTCTACTAAGGTTTTTATGGTTTTAGGTCTCATGCTTAAATCTTTAATCCATCTCTAGTTAATTTTTGTATAAGGTGTATGGAATGGGTCAAGTTTCAGTTTTGTGCCTATGGGTAGCCAGTATTCCCAATGCTTTTTGTTAAATAGAAGTTTTTATTTTTTTTTACCATTGCTTGTTTCTGTCAGGTTTGTCGAAGATCAGATGGTGGTAGATATGTTGTATCATTCCTGAGGCCTCTGATCTGCTCCCTTGGTTTATATATCTTTTGTGGTATCAGTACCATGCTATTTTGTTTACTGTAGCCTTGTACTATAGTTTAAAGTCAGACAGAGTGATGCCTCCAGCCTTGCTCTTTTTGCTTAGGATTGTCTTGGCTACACAGGCTCTTTTTTGGTTGCCTATGAAATTTAAAATAGTTTTTTTTCTAATTCTGCAAAGAAAGTAAATGGTAGCTTGATGGGAATAGCACTGAATTTATAAATCACTTTGGGCAGTGTAACCATTTTCACAGTATTGATTCTTTCTATCCATGAGCACAGAATGATTTTCCGTTTGTTTGTGCCCTTTCTTATGTCCTTCAGCAGTGATTTGTAGTTCTCCTTGAAGAGGTCCTTCACATCCCTTATAAGTTGTATTTCTAGGTATTTTATTCTCTTTATAGCAGTTGTGAATGGGAGTTCACTCATGATTTGGCTCTCTGTCTATTATTGGTGTATAGGAATGCTTGTGATTTTTGCACATTGATTTTGTATTGTGAGACTTTGCTGAAGTTGCTTAACAGCTTAAGGAGTTTTGGGGCTGAGACAATGAGGTTTTCTAAATATACAATCATGTCCTGCGCAAATAGAGACAATCTGACTTCCTCTTTTCCTATTTGAATACCCTTTATTTCTTTCTCTTGCCTAATTGCCCTGGCCAGAACTTCCAATACTGTTGAACAGGAGTGGTTAGAGAAGGTATCCTGGTCTTGTGCCAGTTTTCAAAGGGAATGCTTCCAGTTTTTGCCCATTCAGTATATATTGGCTGTGAGTTTGTCATAAATATCTCTTATTATTTTGAGATATGTTCCATTAATACATAGTTTATTGAGTGTTTTTAGCATGAAGAGGTGTTGAATTTTATCAAAGGCCTTTTCTGCACCTACTGAGATAATCATGTGGATTTTGTCATTGGTTCTGTTTATGTGGTGGATTATGTTTATTGATTTGCATATGTTGAACCAGCCTTCTATCCTAGGGATGAGGCCAACTTGACAGTGGTGGATAAACTTTTTAATGTGCTTCTGGATTTTGTTTGCCAGTATTTTATTGAGGATTTTCATATTGATGTTCATCAGGGATATTGGCCTGAAATTTTCTTTTTTTGTTGTGTCTCTGCCAGATTTTGGTATCAGGATGATGCTGGCCTCATAAAATGAGTTAGGGAGGATTCCCTCCTTTTCTGTTGTTTGGAATAGTTTTAGAGGAATGGTACTAGCTCCTCTTTGTACCTCTGGTAAAATTTGTCTGTGAATCCATCTGGTCTGGGGATTTTTTGGTTAGTAGGCTATTCATTGTTGCCTCAATTACAGAACTTGTTATTGGTCTATTCATGGATTTGCCTTCTTTCTGGTTTAGTCTTGGGAGGGTGTATGTGTTCAGGAATTTATCAATTTCTTTTAGATTTTCTAGTTTATTTGTATAGAGGTGTTTATAGTATTCTCTGACAGTAGCTTCAACTTCTGTGGGATCAGTGGTGGTATCCCCTGTATCATTTTTTATTGTGACTTTTGGCTTCTCCTCTCTCTTTTCTTTATCAGTCTGGTTAGCAGTTTATCTATTTTGTTAATCTTTTCAAAAAACCAGCTCCTGGATTCATTGATTTTTTGAAGGGTTTTTTGTGACTCTGTCTCCTTCACTTCTGCTCTGATCTTAGTTATTTCTTGTCTCCTGCCAACTTTTGAATTTGTTTGCTCTTTCTTCTCTAATTCTTTTAATTATGATGTTAGGGTGTCGATTTTAGATCTTGCCCATTTTCTTATGTGGGCATTTAGTGTTATAAATTTTCCTGTAATCAATGCTTTAGCTCTGTCCCAGAGATATGTTGTGTCTTTGTTCTCATTGGTTTTAAACAACTTATTTATTTCTGCCTTAATTTTATTATTTGCCCAATAGTCATTCCAGAGCAGGTTGTTCAGTTTCCATGTGGTTGTGCAGTTTTCAGTGAATTTCTTAATCCTGAGTTCTAACTTGATTGCACTGTGGTCTGAGAAACTGTTTGAAATTGTTTCCATTCTTTTGCATGTGCTGAGGAGTGCTTTACTTCCAATTATGTGGTTGATTTTAGAAAAAGTGTGATGTGATGCTAAGAAGAATGTATATTCTGTTGATTTGGGGTGAAGTGTTCTGTAGATATCTGTTAGGTCCACTTGGTCCACAGCTGAGTTCAAGTC
This sequence comes from Cacajao melanocephalus, assembly GCA_963573385.1. Lineage (NCBI taxonomy): Eukaryota > Metazoa > Chordata > Mammalia > Primates > Pitheciidae > Cacajao > Cacajao melanocephalus. The sequence continues at coordinate 72,710 of CAUYLG010032075.1, forward strand.
CTGAATATCCTTGTTAATTTTCTGTCTCATTGATCTGTCTAATATTGACAATGGTGTGTTAAAGTCTCCCACTATTATTATGTGGGAGTCTAAGTCTCTTTGGAGATCTCTAAGAATTTGCTTTATGAATCTGGGTGCTCCTGTATTAGGTGCATATATTTTTAGGATAGTTAGCTCTTCTTGTTGCATTGATCCTTTACCATTATGTAATGCCCTTCTTTGTCTTTTTTGATCTTTGTTGGTTTAAAGTCTGTTTTTATCAGAGACTAGGATTACAACACCTGCTTTTTCCCTTTCCATTTGCTTGATAAATATTCCTCCATCCCTTTATTTTGAGCCTATGTGCATCTTTGCATGTAAGATGGGTCTCCTGAATGCATCACACGGATGGGTCTTAACTCTTTATCCTATTTACTAGTCTGTGTCTTTTAACTGGGGAATTTAAAGTTAATATTGTTATTTGTGAATTTGACTCTGTCATTACGATGCCAGCTGGTTATTTTGCCCATTAGTTAATGCAGTTTCTTCATAATGTTGATGGTCTTTACATTTTGGTATGTTTTTGAAGTGGCTGGTACCAGTTTTTTCTCTCCATATTTAGTGCTTCTTTCAGGAGCTCTTGTAAGTCAGGCTAGTGGTGACAAAATCCCTCAGCATTTGCTCATTTTTGAAGGATTTTATTTCTCTTTCACTTATGAACCTTAGTTGGGCTGGATATGAAATTCTGGGTTGAAAGTTCTTTTCTTTAAGAATGTTGAATATTGGCCTCTACTCTTTACTGGCTTGTCGTGTTTCTTCAGAGAGATCTGCTGTTAGTCTGATGGGCTTCACTTTGTGGGTAACCTGACCTTTCTCTCTGGTGGCCCTTAACTTTTTTTCTTCATTTCCAACTTGATGAATCTTACTATCATGTGTCTTCTTCTCTTCTTGTGAAAGGAGAAGTCGCTCTTCTTGAGGAGTATCTTTGTGGCATTCTCCATACTTTCTAAATTTGAATGTTGGCTTTTCTCCTGGATAAGTTTTGTTACTTGGTTCCTTTCTCCCCATCACTTTCAGGTATGCCAGTCAAACATAGGTTTGGTCTTTTCACACAGTCCCATATTTCCTGGAACCTTTGTTTGTTCCTTTTTATTCTTTTCCCTCTAATCTTGTCTTCACGCCGTATTTCATTAAGTTGATCTTAAATCTCTAATATCCTTTCTTCTGCTTGATCGAGTCAGCTGTTGATACTTGTGTAGGATTCACAAAGTTCTCATTCTGTGTTTTTTCAGCTCAGTCAGGTTATTTATGTTATTCTCTAAACTGACTAGTCTAGTTAGAAGTTTCTGTAACCTTTTATCAAGGTTCTTAGCTTCCTTACATTGGGTTAGAACATGCTCCTTTAGCTCAGAGGAGTTTGTTGTTACCCACCTTCTGAAGCCTCCATCTGTCAATTCATCAAACTCATTCTCCATCCAGTTTTGTTCCCTTGCTGGTGAAGAGTTGTGATCTTTTGGAGGAGAAGAGGCTTTCTGGGTTTTGGCAATTTCAGCCTTTTTGTGCTGGTATTTCCTCATCTTCACAGATTTATCTGCCTTTGGTCTTTGATATTGGTGACCTTCAGATAGGGTTTTTTTATGGACATCCTTTTGGTTGATGTTGTTGCTATTACTTGCTGTTTGTTAGTCTTCCTTCTAACAGAACCTTCTGCTGCAGGTCTGCTGGAGCTTGCTGGAGGTCCATTCCAAACCCTGTTTGCCTGGGTATCACTAGCAGAGGCTGTAGAATAAAGCAAAGATTGCTGCCTGCTCTTTCCTCTGGAAGCTTTGTCTCAGAGGGGCACCTGCCAGATGACAGCTGGAACTCTCCTGTATGAGATGTTTGTTGACCCCTGCTAGGAGGTGTCACCCAGTAAGGAGGCATGGGGGTCAGGGACCCACTTGAGGAGGCAGTCTGTTCCTCAGCAGAGCATGAGCACTATGCTTGGAAATCCATTGCTCTCTTCAGAACTGGCAGGAAGGAAGGTTTAAGTTAAGCTGCACCCACAACAGCCTCTTCCCCCAGGAGCTCTGTTCCAGGGAGATGGGAGTTTTCTCTATAAGCCCCAGACTGGGGCTGCTGCCTTTCTTTCAGAGATGGCCTGCCCAGAGTGGAGGAATCTAGAGAGGCAGTCGGGCTAAGTGGCTTTTGCTGCGCTGTGGTGGGCTCTGCCTAGTCTGAACTTCCCGGTGGCTTTATTTACACTGTGAGGGGAAAACAGTCTACTCAAGCCTCAGTAACGGCAGACGCCCCTCCTCCCACCGAAGCTCGAGTCTTCCAGGTCAACTTCAGACTGCTGTGCTGGCAGCAAGAATTCCAATCCAGTGGATCTTAGCTTGTTAGCTCCATGTGGGTAGAACCCACTGAGCTAAACCACTTGGCACCCTGGCATCAGCCCCCTTTCCAGGGGAATGAATGGTTCTATCTCGCTGGCATTCCAGGAACCACTGGGGTATGGAAAAAAACAAAACAAAACTCCTGCAGTTAGCTTGGTGTCTGCCCAAATGGCCACCTAGTTTTGTGCTTGAAACCCAGGGCCCTGGTGATATAGGCACCTGAGAGAATCTCTTGGTCTGTGGGTTGCAAAGACTGTGAGAAAACTGTAGCATCTGAGGCAGAGTGCACCATCTGTCCCTCATGGCACAGTTCCTCATGGCTTCCCTTGGCTAAGGGAGTGAGTCTACGACCTCTTGTGCTTCCTGGGTGAGGCAACGCCCCACCCTGCTTCTGCTCGCCCTCTGTGGGCTACACTCACTGTCTCACCAGTCCCAATGAGATGAACTGGGTACCTCAGTTGGAAATGCAAACATCACCTGCCTTCTGCATTAGTCTCGCTGGGAGCTGCCATTCAGAGCTGTTCATATTCAGCCATCTTGCCCCCCCACTTTTTTTTCCAAACAGAGCCTTCACTGCATTTTCCTGAGCCCCGAAGTGTTCACACTGTTCTGTGCCCCCAATCTCTTCTATGAGATTTCTGTCTAGGGCAGAAGTTTGTGCATAATGAGACTGAAGGGCCTTTGAATCAAAGCCTTTTCCTTATTCACACATCTAGAAGTACTTCCAGCATATCAGCTCATGAATGGCTTCTTGTGTCTTCAATCGTTCATAAAATCAGCTTCTTCCTGTTTTTCTTATTGCTTAGCATTTCAATCAAACACTTAAAGACATCCTCTGGGATCTTCCATTTCCTTAGTAAATTGCCTTGAAAAGATGATGGTTGAATGTCTCAGCTTTGATAAAGTTAACTATTTGTACAGCATTGAACACACCGCTTTGGGGATTTGGGGCACAGCTCTTGTCGACTCATGCAGTCACAGAAGGCAAAGATTTGCTATGAGATATGAGGCATCTTTCTTTGTCAAAGTGGCAAAACTAAGTGTCAAGTGAAAGCATATGATTAATTAATAAGTGAAATTAATGCATTAATAAATTTGTTAATTTAAACATGATATTCTGCCTAGCAAAAGAATTTTTTCTTGTTTGGAAGATATTAATGTAGTTGAACTTTACAAAATGTAAGAATTTGTCTTTGATACCATTTGAGTTTCTTCATAAAATGAAATGCAGGAGTTGGTCTAGTACCCTCATCAGCCTTTCCTCTAGGTTGTAACCTGGAGGGATGCAATAGTGCTGTCATTTCTTCTGTGACCTGCAGGAAAAATTTGCGTAAAAGTCAGTGACACCAGAGCTCATTTCATCATTTGACTGAGGCACCACTTTCTTAGATCACATATTAATTTCTTTAATAAATATTTGCTGAGTGTCTAACAGGTTCTAGATACTGGGGATAGAATGGTGGAGAAAGGAAGTTTGAATAGCCCCATAGAGCAAAATGTACGTTATGAAGAGGAAAGAGAATGAGAAACCAAACCTTAATATGATGTCAAGTGGTACAAAGTGCAATGAAGAAGAATTTAGTTGAGCAAGAAGGAGAGTAAAAGAGATGGAGTACAATTTGTCATTTCTGATAGCTTCATATCTTTGCTTTGCTCTAAGACAAAATGAATTTTAACTCTTCTAGAACATGTGGCTACACAAATAATTCTTAAACTATGTGCAATTTGTTTTGTTTGGAAATAGGAGAGGTAGCTTTTCCAGATGCTTCCTAAAAGGATTGGGATAGGAGAAAAAGTAGGTTATGATAATATAGTGATAATTACAACCTGACTGTGCTCCTCACAAAACTATGTGAATCATCCAGTATGTTTGCAGGAGGCATAAATATGAGATGCTTTTAGAGCTAACGTTGCTTCATGCTAGAAGTCAAGAAGAACTTTGCCACAACAAAGACACCAGTTCTTCTGTATTCCGCACAAAAGACAATAAAGTTAATGTGAAAAGATACATATACATTATTATACTTTCCTTGAACTCTGACATGGGGTCTATCCTAAAGTAATAGACGTAATTGTGACAGTGAATGTCCCCTCACGTGGGAAAGAGTTCATTTAGGGGGCTTCCCTAATCTCTTTGACCCCATTGATGATAATTTCAGCAAACCTATTTTGATCATTCTTGTTATAAGTTCCTTTTTCAAAAATTTCTAGAATTGCAAATATCAGAGTTATATTTCACCTTCCAAGTATGTTTTCCCTAATAATGCCTTCAGTAACACTATTCTCTGCTTCTGTGCTCTTCTAAGTATAAGAAATTCTATATGAAGGAAGATACACTACATCCAGCACTATAGTAGGCAATGAAAGAAGAGAGTGAAATAAAGGTATATCTTATAGAGATCAGCAAGGTTCTGGAAGAGATTGTAGGTCCAGATATATTGCTGTGGCTGTTTGGAGTAAAATGCAATCTGCTAGAAATGAACACAGCAAGTTGTTAACCTGATAGCTCAGATGGGGATTGTATTAGTCTGTTCTCACACCACTAAAAGGACATGCCTGAGACTGCGTAATTTATAAAGAAAAGCAGGTTTAATTGACTCACAGTTCCACATAGCTTGGGAGGCCTCAGGAAACTTATGGTCTTGGTGGAAGGCACCTCTTCATATGGTGGCAGGAGAGAGAATGAATGCAGAGTGAAGGAGAGAAAAGCCTCTTATAAAACCATCAGATCTAGTGACGACTCACTCACTATCAGGGGTACAGCATGGTGAGGACCACCCCTATGATCTAATTACCTCCCACAAGGTCCTTCCCCCAACACTTGGGGCTTACAATTTAAGATGAGATTTGAGTGGAGACACAAAGCCAGGTCACAACAGGGATGAAGAATAAAATTAGCTTTTCCTTTATATTTTATACATGTGTGTGTATTATTTCATCTGTACAACAAACATGTATTAGTTCAATTTAAAAATGTCCAAAGAAACATTTTTTAAAGAAATAAAGACAATTGGAAACATCAAGAACTAGAAAATTCATAGAACCTTGGGCTCAATTCATAATAAAATAAAAGGCAATGATAAAGTACAGTTATAAAGATAAAATTATAACCAATAGTTGCTCCATTTGAAGACAAATGTAGCCTGCATATGAAAATCCTCATAAAATATCCCAAAAAAGGGAAAATTTAAAAAATTCAAACATATATAAATGTTTTTTTTAAGTAGTGGTAATTTGTTTATTTTGCTACACTATATATAATTTTAGGGATAAAAATAATGTTGTAAGTATATGTTAAGAATATAGACAAAATAGAACATTTATTGTAGAAAGGGCAGGAAAGACATCAAATCAGTAAATTGGTTAATTCATGAGAAATTAGTATGTTCAGCAGGTACTATGCAGTCAGAAAGATAGAAAAATAGCAGGAGTATGATGCAAGAGTATGAAATAATGTGAATAATTTAAGCTGTAAAAACACAAGTATTCAATAATTCTAAAGACTAAATAATAAGAAGAATAATAGTAATGCCGTGCTTCCCTTGAATTAAGCACTATTCTAAGAATTTTAACTTATTATATCTACAACCTCAGTTAAACAAATGAGAGCAGAAATTTCTGTTAGCCCCTTGGGACCGTGTAACACAATTCACTCTTTTCTAGTCTTACCACAGTGGGCCACTCCATCTTAAGAAACTAGTAGAAGAAGAACAAATTAAAGCCAAAATAATCAAAGAAAGGAAATAATAAAGAGGAGAACTGAATTCAATCATATTGAAAACAGAAAAGCAATAGAGACAATTATTGAAACGAAAACCTGGGTCTTTGCTGACCCTCTGGCTAGACTGATCAGGATAAAAGAAAAAGACCATAAATTACCAATATCGGAAATAAAAGAGAGCAAGTTTTGGCAAACTGTACAGATATTAAAATGATAACCACAGTATTATGACCAACTTAGTACATACGAATTGACCAACTTAGATCAAATTGACAAATTATTTGAAAGACATAAACTACCAAACTCATTCAGAAAGAAACAGGCAAACTGCAGTCACATATGCTTTGAAGAAATTTGATTTGCAATTAAAAAATTTCCAACAAGGGAACTCCAGGGCCAGATGGCTTCATTGGAAAATTCTACCATTTGTCCATTGGCTTTCAATCTCCCTTGGTCCAGGAAAGTTCCATAAAGGGCTGAATCCCTTGAACTTGTAGGTTTAGGTCTGAGTCAAAAATGGCTGAAGTTTCACAGAGGGACATGCTATACGTTATATACATATACATATATATATATATTACATGCAATAAAAATGAAGTAATTTTCTACGAAGATGAAAAGTACATGTAAGTATCTTCAAACTCTGTGATTCCAGTTGACAAACTACAGAAAATGACTAAACATAATTTAAAGTAGTGTGAAATTTAATCAGATAATTCATGGTACAAAATCATGAGCATTCTTTAATATAGAATATTATAATTTATACAACTACAATGGTTACTAGCATTCTGTTCACAATGGCCAGAAGAGTAGAAAATATCTTTAAAAATATTAAAACAAAAAATGCAGGGAATGCACATGAAGAAAATGTCAAATCTTATCTGAAGGCTGAGTGTATTTTAAATAAATAGGCATGACACACTTTGAAATATTTAAGACATGCCTTAAAATGTTATTTTAAAATAATTTTTTTGACTTTTTAAATTTAAGGTTTAATTGCATCCAAAGAAAATTATAACCCTTTTTACTGATGTCTATTCAAATGTGATTATACAAGAGAAGTATAAAATAAAGTGACAGAAAACTACATATAAAACCAATGATCAAGAACTCCTGGCTCTATAACAATTATCAGAAAGCATGTTACTGATATAAAAAAATTACAGTAGATGAACAGAAGATATTAGTGAAATAAAACACATTAGAAAACCAACTTTTCTAATTCAATTTGTGAAAAAACCATAAACATAGAATCATGTTTTAAAAAGTGTTAAATTGGTGATAAAACATGATACTTTCTGTTAACTTCTTAGAAAAGATAAATTTAGATATTTTTGAGAGGTCCAAAATAAATTTCAGCTAGAATACATATTTAATGAATCCATTAATGAACCACAAAGGGCAGTTGAATGAATACATACATATATATATATATATATATATATATATATACATCTATCTATCTATCTATCTATCTGTCTGTCTATCTATCTGTCTATTTATCTGTCTATCTCTATCAGCTGTCAAGGACAAGAGGAAGTTGCTAACTCAGAAAAAAAAGAGAGAGAAAAAGAAAACCTTGAAAATACTTTGATAAATTTGTCTATGTGATTTTTCATTTCAGAGCATCCAAAAAGGAATCATAATTTAACAAGGAAGCATCAATATTTGCAAAATAGACCAAAGATTATCAAAATCAGTATTTACATTAAAATTTTATGCAGAATATGAAAAATAGAATACACAAGGCCTTTTTTGAAGACCCCAGTAAATACTGATGACAGAGCCTGAGCCCAGACACGCAGATGTGCATGCACGTCCACACACACACACACACACACACACACAGAGCCATGCTCATACTTGGAGTAGTCGATCCCAAGTGAAAAGACCCTGAGAATCCTAAGCCTTTCAAATCCAGAAAATGTGTAAATTTCTCACAGTACTTCTTTTTGGAAATTATGTTTGTTCACTTTTTATATTTCTATATAAGATAGAAAATGTTCTGAAGTAAGGAAGTTTTTCAATAGTCACCATGAGCTTACCTTATTTATTATGAGGAAAGCAGTATGGTTGAGTTAGAGATTGAGAGGAGACAGAGAAAGAAGGAGAGAGAGAGAGAGACTCTGGGAAGTATACCAAAATTGTAATTTGATTTTGTTTGGACATGCTCTATAACAGAGTTATTGATGACTTCATTATATTTTTCACACTCTGAAATATGTTTGCCTGTAGAAGAAACTAAGAATGAACAGACATTGATTTTATCATGAAGACAAAATTTAACAAATGATTCATCTTAATGTACATAATCCCGGTTATTTTGTGGTTACCTACAATTCATTTTGCAGACAACAGTGTTAAACTGCAAAGTGTCAGGACTTTGAAATCTATCAGTCAGCGGCAAGAAGTCCATGGCAATTTCAGACTTAAGAAAAATATCATATTTACAGTCATGAAAGCAGAAGCAGCATTCCAAATTTATAAACTTTATAACCCAAGGTATTTTATTTGCTTTTGACTTCTGCACTATATGTCTAAGGAGGTAGATTTCCCCCAAAGTTTTTAGAAAGTATACTTTTATTTTTAGTATAAATTATAATATGCTCATGTATATGAGCACACAAATATTAATATTTCATTGAGAGGCGTGTAGTGAAGGGGAAAAGACCGCTCAACTGAGAACCAAAAATCTATCTCTCTCTAGTTCCATCATTAACCAGCTGTGTAATCTGACTGGATTCAACATTTCACTCCTCTGAGCTTCAATTTTCTGAAATACAAAATTTAGAAACAAGGTTTAGGATTTTCCAGCTCGTATTTTAGAACAAGAGACACACAGGTTATATTTAAGTTAGAAACTTTCACCAGTGCAGTTATATGAGGCATCTGAATCAAGAAAAGCGTTTTTCCCCCTTTCAGTTTAAACTAAACATTAGCCTGGAATTGTTTTCCTTCTGTAATGCTGGGGAATAGAAATGAAAGTCTACAGTTAAAATGTAACTAGAAAGAATTTATGTGGTTCACTGGGTAATAATTGCAACATTTTCCATGGCCTATTAAAGAGCAATTTCTTTGGTTTTATTAGGTGTTCCAGAATATTTTGGAGGGTTTTTCCTAGAGTATCTTTTCTTTTTCAATTCTAGTTTGAGTGGCATGATATTGCTTTATTTCGTTGGAAAAGTGGAACTAACATCATAAAATAAAAATTTCCAATGCACTTCTTTTAATGCTTATTTTATCCATTGTGAATGAAGAAAAATGAATCCTACAATAGTCTTATGATATATTATTTCTTTTAAGCACATTGATTTACATTTCTTGATGCATAGAAGAAAAAAAAAGACTGGTTAGCTTCTCACTACTCAGGGGTTTAATTAAAACATGTCTTCTGAGATGTATTTGACCATAATACATACATAAACTCGGCGACCGTTTATTTTCCCTTTTTTGCTTTTTTTTCTGTTTTTGTTTTTTTTAACCATTATAAACCTAACTCGATTTTTGGCCAAAGACTTTAAAAACCATCAAGGCTCTTAGATCAATCATTTTCCTCTGTGAGCTGCATGAATTTCACAGTCACCATTGCGGGGACGGGAAAAGAGTTGGGGTGCATCTGGTTGCAGTGTCTAGTCTGGAGAGCCACCAGGCGCGCCGCTGTACAGAGTCTGTCAGTGGGTGGCGCCACAAGACTACATTTACAGCAGTAATGCATGAGCAGCTGCCACTGTGTGGATCTAATCTTAACAATTGCAGCCGATAAAAATCAGCTTTTCTTCTTAATTACTGCTAAGTGAATACCTTCTGATATAGCAGTCAGATGGTAAGGCTGATTACTGAGCAAAGACTAACACTTCTTGAGAGCCAGAAATTCCCGGGGCACTCTACTGAGTATTTTCACATACGCGTAATACTTCTTCATTCAATCATGGGAATACTGTGGCAAAAACAATATACAATTTTAAAAACAGAGAGGCTGAAACTCAAAAAGTTTGCCTCATGAACAGGCTGCTGTAGGTTTCAGAGCTGTATCTTCATCTGGGGGCAGTAGCGGTGAAAACATATTCACACAAAACAAATGGTTTCCAGACCCAGTTAATCTCCAGATTTGCCTCGTCAACCAAGAATGATTTCTTGGAAGTCACCATAATGTCACAAAACAATAAGATATTCAGAATACAGAAGGAGCTGGTGGTGATCAGTGAGAAAGTTCCAGAAACTGCATTGCCATTGCTCTTCTGAGTGGAATGAATGAGCTGGTCTGGGAAGACAGGCAAATCAAGGGTGACAAGCTGCAGTTCTGCCATGGTGGACTCACATCGCTAAGGACAAGGAGGAAGGATTCTTTCCAAGCAAGACATACACATTAAAAAATAAAGTCGATGTTAGTTTATAAAGAGCTCACATGACTAAAAATAGACCCTCCACAGTAGCAAAAAAGTAATTCCGTCTTTTTTTTTTTTGTATATTTCTGAAGGGGACATGCTTTGTAAAACGATGTCCACTCTGAGAAAGGCTGCCCTGGAGTTTTCTTTCAGATATTGACATCACTGGGATGTTGTCAGCATCTTGCTTTGTTAACTAAGTGAGCAAAGACACATAAACTTAATCCTAAGTAAATCAGCACATTCTGAACACCAAGACTTGCCCATATAAAATGGGCAGGTTCCCTAGGTTCCAATCCCATGTTCATTTCACATCTAACCCATCAATATGTGCTTCCTGTGTACCTGGGGACATTCCACTGGGATGGGCTTCACTTTGCCAGCAGCAAGAAAGAACACGGTGAAGTCGGAAGTGATGATTCAGCCGCTTCCTGCAGCCTTGCATGATAGGAGGAAATAAAAGAAAATACGTGTTTAAATGTGGAAGCTGGAATGGTTATTAAGCTAATTAATGTGATGTGATGATCAAAGTCTTATTAAAGACTTTGAAAATCAGCTTTATTGAGGTCTATTTGACATAAAATCATAAAATTGACTGCACCAAAGTGTTCCATTTGATGAACTTTGACATAAGTTCTGACCCACGAAACTATCACCACAATCGAGATAATGAACATATTAATCATCTCCAAAAGTGTCACTGTGACTCCTTCCTCCCACCCTCCCTGTGATCCTTAAATGACTACTGATCTGCTTTCTAGCTCTACAAATGAGTTTACATTTTATAGAAACGTGTAGGAGTCACACAGCATATCATTTTTCTTACTCCTTTCACTCAGAATAATTATTTTGACATCCATCCATGTCATACTGTGTAGCCATAGTTTATTCTTTTTCATGGCTGAGTAGTATTCCATTGGGTGTATATAACCCAGCTGGTTTATCTGTTCACCTCTTGATGAGCACTTGAGCTATTTCTAGTTGTTGACTAGTACTGATACAGTTGTAATAAGTACACATTGTGCAGATGTAAGTGTGCATACATTTGGTTAAATTTCTAGGAATGGAATGGCCAAATCATATTGGGAAGGTGTGTTTAACTTTTGCAGAAATACATTTCCAAACTTTTTGTCATTTTTACATTCCTATCAGCAGTATACATGTGCTTGAGTTCCTCCACATCTTCCCTGACACTTGTAGGCTTACTCTTATTTTATTTTTCTGCACCTTGGTCATCCTAACAGATATGCAGTAGTATCGCTGTGGTTTTAATTTGCATTACCTAATGACACAGGATGCTGAGTATCTTTGATGTGATCATTTGCCATCTATGTACTTTCTTTGGCAATGTGTTTGTTCACATCATTTGCTCATTTTTAAATTGGACTGTTTGCTTTCTTATGATCAAGTTTTTGTTTATTTTCACTTTCTTGGTAGAAGTTCTTTATTAGATACATGATTTACAAATAGTTTACTCAATCTTTAGTTCTGTTTCATTCTCTGAAAAACTGTGTTTTGAAGAAGAGAACTTTTTCATTTTAGGTCAATTTGCAGTCTTTTTATTTTACAGACTGGGATTTTGTGTCATGTCTGACATAATGATTTAAGCCAATGTCACGAGGTTTCCTGTGCTTTCTTCTTGATATTTTATATTTTTAGATTTTGTATTTAGTTCTATGGTCTCTTTTTAGACAAATTTTATATATGATATAAAGGTATAGTTCAGAGTTTATTTTTATTTTACAAATGGATATTACAATATTCCAGCAAAATTTGTTCATAAAACTATCACATCATCACCAAATAGTCTTTGCCACTTTCCCAAAAATCATTTGTTCTTATATGTGTTGCTGTATTCCTTGACTCTGTCTTCTGTTCCAGTGATCTATCAATCCATCTGGATACCACAAGACCTTGATCGGTGGGCTTTGTAATAAGTCTTGAAGTCAGGGAATATTATTTCTCGAATTTTTTATTTCTCAATATTGTTTGGTGTATGTCCTTTGCATTCCCCTATAAATTTTAGAGTCAGTTTGCCAATTTATACCAAAAATATCTGCTGAAATTTTGATTGGGATTGAATTTAAACTTCAGGCCAATTTGGAAATAATAGACATCTTAACAAGATTAAATCTGCCAACTGAGATCACAGTTTATCACTTCATTTATTCAGTCTTAAGTTCTTTCAGAAATATTTTGTAGTTTTCAGTGCTCTGCTTCTTGCAAGTCTTTCGTTGCATGTGTATTTTTGATGCTAGTGATATTTACGTTTTAACTTTTGATTATTCATTTTATTGCTAGTGGAAATACAATTAGCATTTGTTTATTGATCCTATATCTTGCAAACTTGCTAAACTCACTTATTAGTTTCCATAACTTTTGGAGATTACCTCGGATTTCCTACATAGAAAATCTTGTTATTTTTTAATGAAGACAGTTTTACTTTATTCTTCCTAATTAGAATGCTTTTTCTTTCTTGCACTGGATAAAATATCTGAAAGTGGTGAGAATAGATATCCTGATCATGGGAGGGGATGTTAAATAAATCACCATTAAATAAATATTAGCTGTAGATTTAAAGAACCAGTTTGAGAATCCTTCTTTCTATTCTTTCATTTCTGAAAGAATAAATAGAAATTGGCTATTGTCATTTTTTGCATCTATTTAGATGATCATAGTATCTTTATTTTTTTCAGTCTGTTAATATGATGAACTGTATTGGTTAATGTTGAAGTGCTGAGCCAATCCGGAATTCCTGGGATCAACTCCACCTGGTCATGATGTATCATTCCTTTTTACATATTGTTAAATTTTCTTTGCATAATTTTGTTTAATATTTTTGTACCGGTGTTTATGGGGCTATTGGATTATAGTTTTCTTTTCTTGCAATGTCTTTTTCTTGGTTTTGGGTATCAGAGTATTCCTTGCCTCAAACAATTATTTGGAAAATACTTTGTGGTTTTTTTTTTTTTTCTTTTTTCTTTTTTTAGACAGTCTCATTCTGTCACCCAGGCTGGAGTGCAGTGGAATAATCCTAGCTCAGTGCAACCTCCACCTCCCGGGTTCAAGCGATTCTCCTGCCTCAGCTTCCTGAGTAGCTTGGATTACAGGCACGTGCCATAATGCCTGGCTGGATGGTTTTGTTTTGTTTTTTTGTTTGTTTTTTTAGTATAGATGGGGTTTGGCCATGTTGGCCAGGCTGGTCTCAAACTTTTGACCTCAGACGATCTACCTGCCTTGACATCTCAAAGTGCTGGGATTATAGGTATGAGCTATCACACACAGCCAATGCTTTACATTTTTAATAGAGATGAGATTTCACCCTGTTACTCAAGCTGGCCTCGGAACTCCTGAACTGAAGTGATCCGCCCGCCTTGGCCTCCCAAAGTGCTAGGATTACAGACATGACAATTGATCTATTTTATCTAAATTGTTGAATTTGTTGACAAAAGTTTATTCATAATAGTTCTTTATTATGCTTTTTGTATTGGAAGTCCTCACCCTCTCCCTCTCTCTCTCTTTCTTGATTACTAGTTTAGCAATTTTGTTGCCGTTCTAAAAGAATCAGCTTTGGGTTTTATTAATGTTTTCTATTGTTTCTCCGTATTCTATTTTATGTATTTACTCACTGATTTTTTTTCTCTTTTTGTTACTCAGTTTGAATATGGTTTGATTTTCCTTTTGTGTTTTTTCCAAGGTGAAGGCTGAGATCATTGATATGTGAAGTTCCTTCTTCTCTAATACTGCTGTATGGTACTCACCATGTCTGCGGGGTTAGGATCTGAGTCATCCCTGACTCATCAGTACTTGTGAACTTCCTTCTTCTTTAATACTGCTGTGTAGTACTCACCATGTCTGCGGGGTTAGGATCTGAGTCATCCCTGACTCATCAGCAGTTGTGAAGTTCCTTCTTCTCTAATACTGCTGTGCAGTACTCACCATGTCTGAGGGATTGGGATCTGAGTCATCCCTGACTCATCAGCAGTTGTGAAGTTCCTTCTTCTCTAATACTGCTGTGTGGTACTCACCATGTCTGCGGGGCTGGGATCTGAGTCATCCCTGACTCATCAGCAGTTGTGAAGTTCCTTCTTCTCTAATACTGCTGTGTAGTACTCACGATGTCTGCGGGGCTGGGATCTGAGTCATCCCTGACTCGTCAGTAATTGTAAGGATAAAGTCTGAGATCTTAAAAAAATACTGCTATTTAAAATAAGTAGATCAATTAATATAAAAAAAGTACTGTTTTAAACCAAGTTACATGAGAATACTGTTGTATTTTTACTAAAGATCTCAGAAACAAGTATGCCATCCTCTTGGAAAATCTTCATCACTTCAGTTTTCTCTCCTGAAACCAATCACTTTAAACACATATGAGCTTTAATTTGGAGGTATCCCTAGGGACCCTGGTTTGTGAAAGCTTTCTTACATTTCTCTTGTTCTTGACATGTTTTTTTGAAATAACTTCTCTGCTTGGAGTTCTTGCAAGACACACATAGTGCTTGTTGCAGGGAGACCTTCCCCCACGTTCATGGGTGGGAATCAGCTGACGTGTTACTCTCTCAGCTGGAGAACAAGGTAGTCCAGGCTCCATTCCCGTGAATGAGGAATGCTCTTCATTACTCCTGGCTTTGTCAGAGCATGGGTGTCAGCTCCCTACCTCTCAATGACTTGGGGTCAGGCTCCCTGTTCCGCCATGGGTGTGAAATGCAAAGCCCACACCTGCCTCTACCCCTCGGCCTGCATCAGCGCCAGCTCTAGACTTTTTCCCTGGCTGTAAATGACTTCTATGGTTTTAGCTCCTGTGGGCTTCTGTCTACACTTTCTCTTTTCTTCCTCCCCCTTTTTTCTCTTACTTGCTTCCTTCCCTCCTTTTTTTGTCTTTTACTTCTAAAAATAAACTATTTTCTATTACTCTTACACAGACAATTTACAGAAGAACATTATAGACGTCCATAGACCCATCACCAAAATTAAACCAATAATTTGTATTTAGTAGCCCCAGATTTCTCTATTGCTGTTTTTAATTTAAAAGTCATTATTTTATATGTATAACTAAAATCTTAACTCATATCCATTCCTTTTCTGTACTTTATTCCACTAAAATAATCATTTCTAGTTTAGTAGGTGTGTGTTTACTTACATTTTTATGCTTTTAGAAGATAAATTTGCACATATAATGTAAATATCATCTTATATTTTCTAACATATAAATAATATCACAATACTTACATATTTGTTTTCAATTTGATTTTTAAACTCAACAGTATGCTGTTGAAATTTTAACAATGTTGATACGTAGATACAGCTAATCCATTGATCTGCTGTGTAGTATTTCATTGAATTAAAGGAACAAAACTTGCTTACGAATTCAGCTTCTGAGGGAAAGTTGTTTTTGTTTTTCATTATTATAAATAATCCTGTAATAAGCATTCTTGTGCCTGTGGCCTTGCAAGCATAGTTATTACTGTGGAATATGTATTTAGAATGAAGCTACCTATTTGGATGAGAGCATCTTCACATTTACCATTTATTGCCTAGGTATTTTCCAAAGTTGTTGAACCAATCTGTATTCCCACCAGCAATCCAGATTTTCTCCTATTTCCCATAATCTTCTTCCACATGCAACATTATTAGACTCTTCAACTTTTGCTGATGTCGTTTCATGGTAGTTTTAATTTATGTTTTCTGTTTAAGACTGATATGATACGTTTCCATATGCTTATTAGTGACTCAAGTTCCGTCCTTTGTAAATTGCCTGCTCCTCTCTGAGAAGGGATCTCAAACCAGGAGTCAGGTGTGTCCTGGGATTCTGTGGCAAAGAAGGGAGCTCTATGCATCCAGTCTTCAGTAAACACGTCAATACATTTGGATTGGTTTTTCTTCCACAATTGCTTAAACCTGTGAGCCTAGAGACATGCAGGTAACATCTCCAAAGAGTCTGGGAACAGACTGATAAGCAGGTGAGATAAATCTCCCCTTGAGGATAGCAGTTGAGATTCTCCACTCTGGGTGGATTATCACACAGTTGCATCTAATTATTGCCAGGGCCTGTGTGCTCCTGAAAGGAAACTTGGCTTTGGTAGGCCTGGAACACACCATAGAAGTAAGCTGACTTCCCCGCTGATGAACTCCAGATGGAAGTTTCTACTCATTTTGGAGTGAGAATATTACACCTGCTGTTTCTGATGCATATTTCCATCAATTACATGTGACAACTGATGAAGTAAATTAAAATGGACACCAGGCCAGAAAAGTACCTGAGCACATAAAGCCAATTAGGTCTCATGAGCCACCTTCACCTTGCTTGATTCGTGAAACAGTGTGAATCTATGTCCCAACCAAATCTCATGTCAGCTTGTCATCCCCAATATTGGAAGTGACACCTGGTGTGAGGTGATTGGATCACGGAGGCGGGTGTCTCATAAATGGTTTAGCACCAGCCTCTTTGTGCTATCCTTGTGATAGTAAGAGTTCTTGCAATTTTGGTTGTTTTCTTCTTCTTTTTTTTTTTTTTTTTGAGACGGAGTTTCACTCTTGTTACCCAGGCTGGAGTGCAATGGCACGATCTCGGCTCACCGCAACCTCTGCCTCCTGGGTTCAAGCAATTCTTCTGCCTCAGCCTCCCGAGTAGCTGGGACTACAGGCGTGCGCCACCATGCCCAGCTAATTTTTTTTTTTGTATTGTTAGTAGAGACGGGGTTTCACCATGTTGACCAGGATGGTCTCGATCTCTTGATCCCGTGATCCACCCGCCTCCGCCTCCCAAACTGCTGGAATTATAGGCGTGAGCCACAACGCCTGGACGATATTGGTTGTTTTCAAAGTATGTGGCACCTTTCCAGACTCTCTCTTGGCTCCAGCTCTCTCCATGTGAGATGTCACCCCCACCCCATTCACCTTCCACCATGAGTAGAAGCTCCTGGAGGCCTCCCCAGAAACAGAGCAGATACCTGCCCCATGCTTCCTATACAGCCTGCAGAACTGTGTGCCAATTAAGCCTCTTTTCACTATAAATTACCCGGGCTCAGATATTTCTTTATAGCAACACAAATATGGCCTACAAAATTGACAAGCATAAGCAAAACGTAACTTGCAATATTTATTGTAAATGCCCATATTTTTAAAAAATGAAGTTAAGGCTAACCATTGAGAAGCCACAAGTGACTTACAAAACTAAGACCTGTCCAGCAAAACAGACCAAATAAGGCAACTGCAGAACTACAACCAATCAATAGTACATTTGCTTTACTACGTGTTTGTCCTAGAAAAGCCTCCCCTTGAGTCCCCTTGTGGAACCCCCAAACCACATCTGGATTTTGAGCTGCCCAATTCATTAATCACTGTTTGCTCAAACTCTCTAATTGTGTGGTGCCTCAGTTTACCTTTTAATACAACAAAACCTTAACTTATTCCTCTACGGTTTCCCAATTTTAATTTTTCTCAGTAATTTGTTGGAATTTTAATTTATTCTAGAGAGTGTTCTTTTGGTTTGCTATGTTGTTTCTCATATTTGTATGTGCATTTATTCATTTAAAAGGCTCTAAATCTTTGTTCACCTTTTAATTAAATTAATTTAATTAAACTAGTTGTTTAATCTTGAGGAAATTACTTAATCTGCCATGCCTCAATATCTTCTCAGGAAAAATTATGATGACAACATTGTCTACCTGATAGATATTTTGGCAAACAAGTGAGTTAATATTAACAGAGGTGTGAGAACAAGGCCAGGTGCAAAATAAGCACTGTATAACAATTTGTCATCATCATTATTAATGGAGTCATTTGGAACAAAGAAGTTTTAATATTAATGTAGTCAAAATGCACAACTGATTTGAGGACAGTGTGTGGATCTTTTGAAATTACTTAAAAAGTACTTTCTCACACTGATGTTAGATCAATGTTTTCTATGCTATCCTCTGAAAGTTTGTAGTTGTGAATTTAGCTTATTCTCCTTTCATTAATTCTTGAAAAGAAGTCACCTGCACTTTTTTGAATATGGCCTTTCTGTGCTCTCTGTTTTCTCAATGCTCGTTATGAGTCCCACTTCTTCATGCCCTTCTCCAGCGTCCTCGTACTGTCTTATTTCTACTTTCCATCTTCTATTCTCTTCATTTGTTCCTGGTAATTTCCTTTATTCTATCTTTCAGTTTACCATTTCTCTCTTCCTGAAGCAAACTGTGGGTGTTAAATCATCTATTGGGTTATACATTTTGCTTATTGTGTTTTCACTTCTAAACATTGTTATTAATATTTTTATTTTCTTGGTATTTTTAGATTCTTTTATTAGATTTTAAATTTTTATAATTTTAATTATTTAAAAGCTCTACCAAGTAATTATATTGTTCGAATGCCTAGATGTGTGCATATGTGCATGTGTGTGTGGGTGCATGTGTGTCTCTAGGTCCAAGAGCAGGTCAGAAAAGACTAGTTACCGTTATTTGGATTTTATTGTAATGTGCTGTGTGTTAATATAAAAATTTCATAACCTTACTTTTATTTAAGCAGTTAATGACTATTTACAAATCTTGCTCTTCAGTTTATTAATCTAGTAACCTTTTCTCTTTTTAAATGATCATTAATTAAATCTAATAGGTTGACAAAGATAACTTTAAAACACTCAGGACCATTTAATTATTTATGTGAATACATTATCTTAAATATTTCAACTCCATTTTGAGCTTAATGTATTTAGAGTGTCTCTTTGAACACTTTACATTTCTGACAAGGTGAAAATATACAATCCAAGGAATAAAATATTCTCAGAAAATAAGATCTTGTGAATCTTAAAAATGAGATGCATGGTTTAATACATCAGGTGATCATAAACATGTTATACTCTCAAAATTTCTTAACCTTTGTAGTTCAAAATTGTCTTCCAACAGCCTTTAACCAGGAGCCTGTAAGGGAAAACACAGGATGACATCAGCCTGTTGAGACTTGTCTCCACATCCAGCATCCTCCAGGGGTAGGACTGCATTTCCCAGGATCCCTTCGCACACCGTGCTCTGAGTTGGTCACTCTGGGATCCCTGTCTTTTCAGTACCCTGTGCGCTGGAATGGGAAGTGACCACAGAGCATGGCTGCAACATGCTGAGCCTGGAAGAGGTTGCCAGGAAAGGCACTAGTGTGATTGCTCTGCAAGTTAAACTATACATGTTCTACATTGAACACCATATTTAATTGAAACAACATCTGACAGACAAACTATAATTATTCAGACATTGGTAGACATTTGGTAGACATTTTCTTGAAAACAAATCAAATGAGCCTGACACTTCAAGGAAAACAACTGACAGTATTTGTAGCCAAGGATAAAATTTAAGTTTTTAAGCCTGAGCTTGACAGCTTCTCAATACTTAAAGGCTTTTCTGATGAGATTGGTGATGGTATTAATAAAGGCAATTTTTTGATATTTTAAAATGAAATGTGTCAAGATTTGGAAGATCTGTAAAACTCAGTGAACCAGTATTTTCCAAATGACCAATGCAGGATGTTGCAATTTCATACATGGGTAAAAGATCTATCATTCAACGTACAAAATAGACCAGTGGATTTTAATGTAACAGAGCATGAAAAATTGATTTATTTGTTTCAGATTCACATTGCAAGAAACTACTGCCTGTCTAGTTTTAGTAGTATTACAGAAAAATATCCACAATTATACTAAACGGTTACTACAATTTTTTCTGTCTTTTCTGTGAGCCAGATTTCCTTCATATGCTTCAACTAAAGCCACACATCACAACAGAGTGAAATGTAGAAGCAGTTATTGAGATTCACTTGTCTCCTAGGAAGCCAAACATTCAAGAGATTTGCAAAAGGTAGAAACAAAACATGCCTCTCCTCTCACTGTCTTTTCTTTTTAAAATTGAAATTACTTTTTATAAAATATACATTATGTATATACACATGCATTGAGCTAATTGTTTTTAATAAATAAAATAGTACCTAATTTCAAATTTTATTTCTAAAATAGTAAATGTTAATAGATATAACCTACATACATAGAAGTCTTATGTTTCTCAGCTTCATTGAGATACAGCTGATGAATAAAAATTATCTATATATATGGTGTATAATGTAGTGTTTTGAAACATACATACATTACAAAATGATTAGAAGAGAGCTAATTAATACATTCATCACCTCAAATATTTATCATTTTTTGTTATGAGAACATTTAAGATCTACTCTGTTAATAATTTTAAGTATACAATACCTTATTGTTAACCATAATTACTGTGCTGTGAAATAGATTTTCAGAAGTTATTCATCTTTTATAACAAAAATTTAGTACTCTTTGATGAACATCTCCCCATTCCCTCCCAGCCACTTCCCAGTCTCTGGCAACCATTCTACTCTTTGTTTCTGTGAGTTCAACAATTTTAAGTTGTATATATAGATGATATTGTGTGGTATTTGCTTGTCTGTACATGACTTATTTCACTTAGCACAATGTTCTCCATGTTCACTGATGTTGTTGCAAATGGAGACATTTCCTTCTGTTTAAGGGCTAAGTAGTATTCCATTTGTGTGTGTGTGTATGTTTATATGTGTATGGACATTTTCTTTATTCATTCATCCATTGATGGACACTTAGGTTGATTCCATATCTTAGCTACTTTAGGAGATACCTGCAGTATGCAGATATCTCCTAAAGATATGAATTTCATTTTCTTTACATATATATCCAGAAAGAGGATCGCTGAGGCCTGTGATAGGTGTATTTTTAATTTGTTCAGGAACCTTCATACTGTTCTCCATAGTGACTGTACTAACTTACTTTCTCACCTACAGTGTGATGTTTCATTTTCTCTACATTCTCGCCCTCACTTATTATCTTTTGCCTTTTTGGTAACAGCCATTTTACCAAGCATGAAGTTGTATCTCATAGTGGTTTTGATTTGCATTTCCCTGATGATTACTGCTGTTGAGCATTTAAAAACTATACCTGTTGACCATTTGTATGTCTTTTTTATAGAAATGCCTTTTCATGTTTTATGCCCGCTTCTTAAACTGGGTTATTGTTTTCTTGCTACTGAATGGATTGAGTTTTTTATGTATTTTGTCAGATGTATGGCTTGAAGGCATTTTCTCCTCTTCTGTAGGCTGTCTCTTCACTCTGTTGACTGTTTGCTTTGCTGTGCAGAAGATTATTAGTTTGATGAAATCCCATTTGTCTATTTTTGCTTTTCTTACCTGTGCTTTGGGGGTCATATTCCAAAAAAATTATTGCCCAGACCAATGTCCAGAAGCTTTTTTTCCCGTGATTTCTTCTCATAGTTTTAGAATTTCAGGTGTTATGGTTAAATCTTTAATTTATTTTGAGTTGATTTTTGTATACGATGTGAGATAAGGGTCCAATTACATTTCTCTTCATGTGTATATTCAGTTTTCTCAATATCGTTTATTGAAGAGATTGTCTTTACTCATTGTGTGTTCTTGGCACCTTTGTTGAGGAGCAATTGAATACAAATGTATAGATTTATTTCTGGCTTTTCTATTGTGTGCCATTGGTCTATATGCGTGTTTTTATGTCAGCACTGTGCTGTTTTGATTATTATGGCCGTGTAGTATATTTTGAAATCAGATAGTGTGATATCTCCAGCTTTGTCCTTTTTACTCAAGATTGCTTTGGCTATTCATGGTCTTTTGTCATTCCAGACAAATTATTGATCTTTTCTCTGTTTTTTAATGAAAATGCCATTAGATTTTTAATATAGATTGCACTAAATTTATAGACGTCTTTGTATAGTATGGAAATTTTAATATTAATTCTTCCAATCTCTAAATGTGAGATATAATTCCATTTATTTTTATCTTCCATTTCTATCATCAGTGTTTAATAGTTTCTAGTATGTAGGTAATTTACCTCTGTTTTTAAATTTATTCCTAAGCTTAAAGCTTAGGAATAAGGATCAAAATAAGTAAAGCTACTGCAAATGAGTTTCTTATTTGATTTATCTTTTGGATGGTTAATGGTTAGCACATATACATGCTATTGATTTTTGTATGTTTATTTTATATTCTACAACTTCACTGAATTTCTTTATCAATTCTGACCTTTTTGGTAGAGTCTTTAGAATTTTCTGTGTATAAGATTGTGTTATGTTCAAAAGAGAATTCTTTCTTTCCAATTTGGATGGCTTTTGTTTATTTTACTTATCTAACTGCTTTAGCTAGAATTTTCAGTACTATGTTGAATGAAAGGGATTATTATTATCTTATTCCTGAACTTAGAGAAAACATTTTTAGATTTTTTCTGTTCAGTAGGATGTTAGACTGTGGACTTGTCATTTACAGTTTTTATTATGTTGAGGTACATTCCTTCTATCCCTAACTTGTTTAGAGTTTTTAACATGAAAGATGTTAAATTTTTTCAAATGTTTTTTTCTGCATTTATTGAAATTGTAACGTATTTTTGTCTGCCTTCTTTTAATGTGATATATCAAACTTACTGATTTGCATATATTGAACCATCCTTGCATCCCAGGAATAAATTACACTTAAACTTTTTAATGCACCATTGAATTTGGTTTGTATTTTGTTGAGGACATTTGCATCTATGCTGATCAGGGATATTGGCCTATGCTTTTCTTGTAGCGTTCTTTTCTGATTTTGGTAACAGGTATTATAAAAATGAGTCTGAAAGTGTTTTCTCTTTTTCAGTGTTTTCTAAGAGTTTCAGAAGCATTCATATTAATTTTTATTTCAGTGACTGATAGAGTCCACCAATGAAATTATAGAGTCCTGGGCTTTTCTTCTTGCAGAGATTTTTGATTACTGATTCAAACTTCTTGGTCATTATTGGCCTGTTTATATTTTCTGTTTCTTAATGATTCAGTCTTTATAGATTGCATAATTTTAGGAATCTGTTCATGTTACTTTAATAATTTTTAAGAGGATAGGGTTCTGAAATGAAATATTTGAGACCTGTAGTTCCAATTAATGACAAATCTAATACCCATTGTTGCCTCTAAAATGCTGGACTTATTTTAATTTATTATTTATAAGTGATCTTATTTCTTTCTGTGCCTTTTGGAATTTGTCTTTTAATCCTATGGTTTTCTAATTGTATGGTGTTTTACCTTAGTGTATATATGTTTTATATTCAAGTCGCTAGGCTTTGAATCAGTCCTCCATCATGACAACTCCTGTTTATTTTTTAAAAATAACTTTCTTTCTACCATTGCCTTTCCCATTTATTTCTGAATGTGTTTTTTTAAAAAAAAGGCTTTTAAATTTTTTAAGACTGATTATCTTATGTTCTTATTTTTCCTGTTTTCTACTTTGTTGTGTTTTTCTTCTACTTTTTGATAGATTTCCTTGATTTTCCTTCATCCCTCTGTATTTTATTTATCTTTAAATTTA
>CAUYLG010032079.1:0-16479 GCA_963573385.1 Cacajao melanocephalus
TGGGCATTTGGGTTGGTTCCAAGTCTTTACTGTAGTGAACAGTGCTGCAATAAATGTACATGTGGATGTGTCTTTATAACATAATGATTTATAATACTTTGGTTATATACCCAGTAATAGGATTGCTGGGTCAAATGGTATTTCTATTTCTAGATCCTTGAGGATTTGCCGCACTGTCTTCCACAATGGTTGAACTAATTTACACTTCCATCAACAGTGTAAAAGTGTTCCTGTTTCTCCACATCCTATTTTTACATTTTAAGTGACAAATATCTTGCTAGTATATCTGTTCTTGTAGATGTGACCTTGGTTGATTTTCCAACCTCGTGTATTTTTTCTGTTAAATGACCGGTTATTTCACAGTAGTCAGTAGGACAAAAGGGAACTAAAAAAGGACAAAATAAAATAAGTCAATGACAATTTATGAGTGAAAATAGTCTGCATTAATTCTGGTGTAAGTGTATACACCAGAGTGTATACAGAGTTAGCATGTTTAAGTTTCTCTATAAAGCCGTTAGAAGATCATTGTTTTAACTAGCAAAAAAGCACTGTTGAAGAAAGACTTTGTGCAGTGTAAGTTTTTTTATTCAAACCTAATGCTCATTTTTATTTGGTTTTTAAAGTTTATTTCCATGGCATATGACAGAGGAAATGGTTTCTCTGAAGGTCTACTTCAAATTCTTATAAAATGTCATTGATTAAATTTTCTTAAAGTAAATGTTATACTTTATCTGGAGTCTTGATTGAAAATATTCAACATACATACTTTATCCTTTAGCGTTTGGATATTGTACTTCCCTGTTCTCTTGAGTGCTAAAACAAATATAATTTCAAAGTGCAAAAAATAAACCACAGAAAGTTACTCTCTACATTCTTGATAGATAATCATTCAGTATTGTTTGAGAACAGGCTTTTAGTTTCTCATAGTTAAAAAATTTTTAAAGGGAAATCTTTTCCAAAGTGTTTACATATGAAATATAGAATAATTTAATAGTCAATTTTAAAAAGAAAAAAAAAATCTGTTGATATATGTTGTTTTATATGTGATGATTTCAGTATATTAAAATGGGACATTAATATATTAGCTCACTAGAAATCATCTGCATAAAATTCTGGGACTTTGTATTACCATATTCTTGTTCTTCTCACTTTTATTATTTATTTATCATTGCAGATTAAAAAAATCAACAGAAACTTTCCTGTAAATCAACAGGTAAGATCAAAGCATATATGGAAAACTAAATCATATATTTCTTTAATTTTATTTATTATAGAAATAATGCTATCTGATTTCTAGACAGAAATAATTGATACTATCATTTACTATCTCCAATGAGAAACATATATTTCAGATATTTATTTCATATTTTGTAATATATCTATTCCTCTACTTATATTAAAAAGTAGTTTTAAAAATTTGTAAGTCAAAAATTATTGTTTATACAAAATAATTATATTGATTGGAATACATTGTTGAAGAACTTACAGTCTTATTTACATAAGATAGTTTTAGTATATCTTAACTTTTGGGAAGCCTACTTTTAATTTATCTCAAAATTCAAATGGATTTTTCACAATTTGCAGACAGTATTTCAAATGAGTCTTAGTTAATACATAGAACAAAAATAATTTTGATTATTCGTCTCTATAAATTTCTTACTCTTGATATGATTTGAAACCATTGATCAAATCTAAATATCTGCAATAGCTATTTATAAATGATTCATAAATCGCAAATTAATTTTAATGATAAAAGTGTTTAGATGCTCTTCAACTTATAAAATATAAGATCCTTTTCTTATCTAAACCTCAGTTCTCTTATCTGTAACATTTGTATAAAGGTGACTATCCTGTAAGTTTATTCTGAGGATTAAATAATAGCACATGTAAAGTTCTCAATCTATGCTATTATTATCATTAAAGTTTCTAAATGTTTACACTTATTCTTTGGAATACAGAATTTATGTTTTGTAGAAATTGTATCATAATGATGCTGCTAGACCAGAACAACCTGCAAAGCCATGTGTAACTAGAACACTGGAGAGAACAACTTTGGCGAGTTCATTCTGTCTACAATGATCTGAACTAGTTCTTTTCAGCTCCAGGGATCCCCTCCCTCCTACCTTAAGGCCCTCAGCACTGAGCCAAGTTGATATTTTGGATAAATACAGAGGTTAGAGAGATGTACGTGTCTTGCCACATTCTGCAGCAGCCTATAGTTGTTTTTAAGGCCCTTACTTACAGTGTGGAAACCAGGGCTGTCACCAGTAGCCTCTGCTTACTTGCTGTCTGATGACATCTGGGAAGCTCCCTTTGTTGCTCTCATGCTGTCCCGGGTGATTCAAACATGGGTGTCGTCTTAAGA
Source organism: Cacajao melanocephalus (assembly GCA_963573385.1). Classification (NCBI taxonomy): domain Eukaryota; kingdom Metazoa; phylum Chordata; class Mammalia; order Primates; family Pitheciidae; genus Cacajao; species Cacajao melanocephalus. Next base: position 2,366 of record CAUYLG010032079.1, read on the forward strand.
ACTATAGACAGGTGAAGTCCAAGATAGGTGTCATCTTGAGAGCTACAGTTTAATGCTTTTATAGGGTTCCAGTAGAGGGAAAATGTCATTAATATGAAATTACTCAAATACAAAGAAGCAAGGCTATGGGAGAAGATTATAATGCCTATCAGTAGACAAGGCCTGTCAGATCTATTAAAATGGGAATCTATTGTTTTTGAGTTCTCCAAAATAAAAAATGTTAATTTTTTTATTTAAGAATGACTTTAGACCTGTGTCATCGCCCTCCCATTCTAACCTCAACATGGAAAACATTAATATAGGTGTAATATGTCACTACAAGCGGTCATTGCCCTGATAGCCCCAAAGCTGTTCTGTAATCGTGATGACAACCACAGCTAACACTTCTCACATAGTCCTCTTCTGATTGGGAGCACTCCTTGCCACCTTTGCTTATATACAGGTTTAGAATAATAGTAAAATAAATGATAATTTGAATAAATCATACATAGAAAAAATATTTAAAACTTTAATAATGTAACACTATGTTCATAATATTCTGACATATACTCATATATAAGCATAGATGTGCATTTGTATTCATCATTTTTATTTGCTAGCATGTTAATGTTTTTCATTATATAATTATTTTAAATCTGAAATTACATAATTCGAAACTACTTTAGATTTTATTTCAATTTTCTTAGCAGCTCAGAATTTTGAAAATCCTAACAAATGCATCCTGGTATTTAAGAAACCTGGAAACAAGGGTTAATAGAGTTTTTTCCTGCTAGTTTCCATCATATATATGAAGAACTTTAAAAAATAGGATGAGTTTATAGTTCAACATTTGTATTACTGCATAATTAGGGAAAACTCACTGCATAATATGATAACAATGCATTAAGAGACTAGAGTACATTTCCTACTTAGTCAAATCTGTGCCACTTTAAGGAATTGAAATTAAAAAACATATATAACCCCATTGCTGATAATATATACATTAAAAAACTCCCTCATATTCCTGATGTTGTAGGTACAGGGAATCAGAAGTTCTCTGCTCTCTAAGATTTGGTTTTCAACTTGTGCTACCCAGGTGGTACCACTACCCCAACCAGAGAAATTAAAATAAAAGCAAAACATAGAGAGATGCCACTGTGGTCCAGCAGAGACCAGTGCTAAGATTAGCTCCACAGGAACTCTGCCACACTCCAGAATGCATGAGGCTTTCAAGAAAAACACTCTATATGAAGAACAGGGTTGAGTCCAAAATTATAAACCGTATGAGGAAACAAACCATTATAATAAAATACATAATTTAGCGATTAAGGAACTATCCAAATATTTTTAATCAAAAATTTTTTTTAAATAAAGAAACCAAATGGTAAGACAAGGACAGGACATGGTGATAAAATTTGTGGTTGTAAAAAAACCAAACAGGAGTTCAAAAATGAGAGAGAGAGAAAAAAAAAAAAACCCACACTTAAAATTAGTTAACCAACTACATAGTCTTAGTTATGGTCCCCGCTTGAAATCACGCTACCGTATCTCCAACTTCACTTTTCGTGAGGAGTAAGTATTCCATTTTCTCTATGCATCTGGGACACATTCACCTGTTTTTTTTTTTTTTTATTTTCTATTGGTTCTTTTTTTTTTTTTTTCTTTTGAGAAGGAATATTCTTCTGTCACCCAGGTTAGAGTGCAGTGGCCCGATCTTGGCTCACGGCAACGTCCGCCTCTCGGGTTCAAGTGATTCTCCTGCCTCAGCCTCCTGAACATCTTGGATTACAGGCATGCACCACCATGCCCGGCTACTTTTTGCATTTTTATTAGAGACAGGGTTTCACCATGTTGGCTAGGCTGGTCTCAACCTTAAGTGATCCTCTCACCTTGGCCTCCCAAAATGCTGGGATTACAGGTGTGAGCAACCGTGCCCGGCCTGATTTGGTTCATTTTTACAGCAAACATGTTGAAATTCAACTTGCCTTGATAACTTTCTCCTGAAAAGATGAAAGGCGGGACAATGGTCTAGCCGATGAACAAAATAGGGATAAATGAATGAATATCAAGTGATGCTGTGATAATTCCCTCAATGCATTAGTGGTCAAGGCATACAGACGCAGACAACCAGGCCTACATCACATTGCTGCAGTTACCTAGCCCATTAGGTCGTAATTGATTACATGTGTCATTTTTACTCATTTTTAACTGAAGTTTCTTCATCTTGAAATAGATCTCATTACTCCCACAAAAATATCATTTTACAATAAGTTTCTTCTATAATTAACAAGGAGTGACATTACAAAGTATTAATTCATCATTAAAATATTAATATAATGATCTTTATATCAGGCAGTATATAAAATAATGTAATCAAATTGTTTATATTAGTTTAAATTAATAACATTATACTTATTTAAAAACCATATTAACTCTGGTAGCTATTCCTATAAAAATATTTATATTTGACTAATAATCATTTGGACACATTATTACAGGTGTGTACATACTACACATAGAATGTGGGCAGCTCAAACAGAGAGTGACTGAAGTCTCTAATCATGCTGGGGAGAGCTAAGGAATTACAGGAAACCTTAAAAATCCATTTCTGGAGTGGCATCAGAAAAGAAAGAGGAGTAGGATGACAAAAATTTACTTCCGTATAAAAGCAACAGAAAAATAGCAAAAATAGCATCAACTTTTAACAAATACAAAAATTCGCAAAGGTTCACTGAACCCAAGGAGCATTTATTCAAGAAAAGCAGCTGAGTCTTGGTAAGAACAGCAAGCTTTGTGGCATTGTAACTGGACCTAGTGCCAATCTCTCCCTTTTCTCTGGTGCTATGGTGACTTACATTGGCAGGGCATAATAATGACATAGCAACATTTAACATCCGCTAGCCTAAAATGTATAATCTAATCAGCTGCATATTTAATTCATTCAATTTTAGCTTTATTGAAGGGGTGTGTGTGTGTGTGTGTATTTAGACAAAATATTCTATTACTGAAACTGACAATTGGTCTTTATTTTTGGAGGGATGTCAAAATCTATTTTTTTTCAATTTGAGAAAGAAATTCTGCTAGTTCTTTATATATTAAATTTATAAATGTTGAAAACGAATTGTAGAGTCACACAATCTGGGGACAATGAGCCTCTTGTTCTGGTGTATTTTATAACACTTGGTGATAAAATATGCTGCCATTTTATTATGTAAAGGAGAATCCACCTCAAAGAAAGTAATATGTCTGTATAAATTAACTCTTGGAAAACCCACCAGCTTATAAATCATTGGTAACAAACATGATGGATATTTCACAGGAAAAAGTGGTATAAATATTATTTTACAGTTAAACTAAAAGAGCCCACACCTAGTTATGTAGAAAATTATGTGTTACAATTAAAATAAAATGTATACTTTAGAAGACTTGGAAAAGGGTTTTTCAAATAATAGAAAGTTGTGTATTGTATGTGTGTTGAATTTATACACATATGTACATGGGACGCATTATTGGAAGAACTGACTTAACTCTCATTTGCTTTCTTTTCTAAATATATAGATTTTCAAAATCCTGAGCAGGGGGGGAACCAATATAGCAACATTGTCTTGGTTTGCATTTTCCAGATGGTTATATAAATGGAATCGTACCACATATATGAATACTTGTGGCTTCCTTCACACAGCATAATTATTTTCAATATTATTCATTTAATAGTGTTCATCAAGTCATCATGTTTTTAATTCTGAGTAATATTTTATCGGTGACTATATCACCATTTGTAAAAATTGTGTACTATCCCATTAATGCACATTTGCTTGATTTCAAGTTTTAGTATATTACGGATAAAGCTGATATAAATATTTATGAACAAGTTTTTGTATTGACATATGCTTTTATTACATTTGGGTAAAATTCTAGTAGTGTAATAACTGTATATAATGGATGTGTATTTTGAATATTTTAAGAAACTGCGAAACTATTTTCGAAAGGGTTTTACATTTTATATTGACACCAGCAGTGTAAAGATAATCTCCTACATATTTCTTATGGTCAGCCTTTTAAATTCTGGACATTCTAATAGATGTGTTGTGATCTGTTAAATTTTAATTTTCATTTCCCCAAAGAATAATAACATTGAGCATCTTTTCATGTGCTTATTTGCCATCTGCATATATTCTTTGGTGAACTGTCTCTTCAAATGCTGCCCAAGGATAGAAGTTTTTAAATTTGATGAAGTCCAATTCATTGTATTTTAATGGATCATGCTTTTGAAATTATATTTAATAAATATTTTCCTGATGCAGGAAATACATTTTCAACTATTTTTATCCTAGATTTTTAATGGTATTCTTTTTATTTTAAATCTATAATTTATTTTTATTTAAATACTTGTTTCAAAAGTGAGGTGTAAATCAAAGCTATTTTTAAGGGGAGATACAATAGTTCCAGCATATTCGTTGAAAATATTATTCTTTCTTCACTGAATTATTTTTCCTTTATCAAAAAACAAATTGACCACATACATGTGGGTCTATTTCTGGACTCCAAATGCTGTTGCCTTGGTCTATTTGTATCTTTTGACACGAAAGCATCACTGTCTTGAATACTGTAGTTCCACAGTGTCTAACGTCTGTAGTGTTAAGTCCCCTAGCTTTGTAATTATTTGTTGTTGTTGATGAAACTTCTCATATGTTTTAATTAATGTTTTTATATAATTGAAACATAATAATTGTACACATGGGTGGGGGATAGTGTAATATTTCAAATCATATACATATTGCATAATGAGTAAATCAGACTAATTGCCAAATCCATCACTTTAAATATTTATCATTTATTTTGGTGGTAACATTCAAAAGCTCTCCTAGCTATGTTGAAGTTTACACTACATGGTTATTTGCTATGGTTACCCTACTGTGTAAAAGAACATCAGAACTTACTCTTTCTGTGTAACTGTAACTTTGAAACCACAGGCAAACCTCTCTGGATCTCCCCTCACTCTTCCCCTCCCCAGCCACTGGTAACCATTATTCTACTCTCTACTTTTATGAGATCAATTTTTCTTAGATAACACTGATGAGTGAGATCATGTGATGTTTGTCCTTCTATTCATGGGTTATTTTACTTACTTAACATAATATTCCCCAAGTTCATTCATGTTGCCGCAAATGACAAGATGTGATTCTGTTTTATAGTTGCATGCAAATGACAAGATTTGATTCTGTTTTATAGTTGCATATATATATATATATATATATATATATGTATGCCACATGTTCTTTATTCATTCATCTGTATATGGACATTGAAGTTGGTATCATATCTTGGCAATTGTGAATAGTGCTGCTTACTGGGAGTGCAGCTATCTCTTTGACATACTGATTTCATGGTCTTCGAGTATATACTCAGTAATGGGATTGCTGGATTATGTGGTAATTCAATTTTGATTTTTTGAGAAACTACCATACTGTTTTTCATAATGACTGTACCATTTACATTTACAACAACAGTACACTGAGTTACCCTTTCTGCACATCCTTACCAGTATTTATTATTATTATTATTGCTAATAGCCATTTGAACTGGTGTGAGGTGATACCTTATTTTGGTTTTGATTTGCATTTCACTGATGATTAGTGATTTTGAGCCTTTTTAAATGTATCTGTTGGCCATTTGTATGTATTCCTTTTAGAAATGTCTATTCAGATATTTTGCCCATTTGAAAATCCAGTTACAAGGTTTATTGCTGTTGGGTTTTTTGAACTTCTTGTAGAGTATGGTTATTAATCTCTTGTCAGACAAGAAATTTGCAATTTTTTTTCCACTCTGTGAGTTGTGTCTTCACTTTGTTAGTTATTTCCTTTAATGATCAGATAATTTTTTTGGTTTTTCCTTTTTTTTTTTTTTTTAGTTTGATGCAATCCTGTTTGTCTATTTTTGCTATTGTTGCCTGTGCTTGTGAAGTCTTGTTTTAAAAAATCTTTGCCCAGCCCAATGTCATGAAGTTATTTCCTTATGCTTTCTTCAAGTGTATCCATAGTTTCAGGACTTACATTTAAGTCTTTAAGCCATTTTTGTTTTGATTTTTCTGTGTGGTGAGAGATAGGGTCTAGTTTCATTTTTCTGAATGTAGATATCCAGTTTTCCCATCATTATTGAAAAAAATTGTTCTTTCCTCAATGTGTGTTCTTGACACTTTTGTTAGCTGTAAGTGTAATGATTTATTCTTAGGTTTTCTATTCTGTTCCATTGGTTTATGTATCTGTTTAATGTCAGAACTACACATTTTGTTTAGCACATCTTTGTAGTATATTTTAAAGTCATGTAGTGTGATGTCCTAACTTTGTTCTTTTTGCTCAAGATTGCTTTGTCTATTTGGAGTCTTTTACATTTCCATATGAATTTGAACATTGCTTTAAAAAAATCTGTGAAAAATGGAATTGTCATTTTGATAAGGATTTTATTAAATATGTAGATGTCTTTGATTAATATTGGTATTTCAATAATATTAATTCTCCCAATCCATGAACACAGAATACCTTTTCATTTGTTTGGATTCCCTTCTATTTCTTTCATCAATGCTTTATCGTTTTTATTGTAGAGATCTTTCTCTTTTGGTTAACTTTATTCCTAAGTATTTCTCTGTGTCCACTGTAAATGAAATTGCTTCCTAATTTCATTTTATGATAGTATGCTATTGGTGTACAGAAAACTACTAATTCTATGTTTATTGTGAATTCTGCAAGCTTACTAAAGTCATTTATTAGTTATAACAATTTTTGGAGTCTTTATGGTTTTCTACATCTATTATAGGTGTATATATATGGGGTGCAAGAGATGCTTTGATATAGGCATGCAATGGATAATAATTACTACATGAAAAATGGGTATCTATCCTCCATCCCGTTTTCCCAGCATCATTGATTGAAGAGACTGTCATTTCCCCAATGTATATTCTTGCCACACTTGTGGAAAATGAATTCACGGTAGGTGTATGAATTTGTTTCTGGGTTCTCTACTCTGTTCCACTAATCTATGTGTCTGTTTTTAACAGTATCATGTCATTTTGCTTACTATATCTCTATAGTATAATTAGAAATGAAGTAATGTAATTCCTCTAGTTTTGTTCTTTTTGCTCAGAATAGCTTTGTTCATTCTGGGTATTGTATGGTTCCAAATAAATTTTAGGATTTTTTTATATTTATGTAAAGAATGTCATTGGCATTTTGATAGGAATTGCATTGAGTCTGTAGATTGCTTTGGGTACTATGGACATTTTAACAATACCTGATTCTTCAACTTGATGAACATAAAGTGTCTTTTTTTATTTTGTATCCTTTTCAATTTCTTTCACCAATGTTTTATAGTTTTCATTGTAACGATCTTTCATTTATTTATTATTTGTGGCTATTACAAATGGGGTTACAGTTTTGATTTCTTTTTCAGATTGTTCACTATTGACATTTAGAAATGCTATTGATTTTTGTATGCTGATTTTGAATCCTACAACTTTACTGAATTTGTTTATACAGTCTAATCGTTTTTAGGTGTCTTCAGATTTTTTCAAATATTAGATTATAATATCTGCAAACAAAGATAATTTTACTTCTTATTTTCCAATTTTGGTGCTTTTTATTTGTTTCTCTTCTCTGATTGCTCTAGCTAGAACTTCCAATACTACGCAGAATAACAGTTGGGAAAGTAGGCTTCTTTGTCATGATTCAGACAAAAATGCTTTCAGGAAAGGCTTTCAGTTTTTTCCTATTCATTATACTACTACCTTGGATCTGTAATATATGGATTTTATCATGTTGGGGCGTGGTCCTTGTATTCTCAGCTTTTTTTTTTTATCATGAAGGTTATTGAATTTTATTAAATGGTTTCATGGCATCAATTGAAATGATCATATGGTTGTTATTTCTTATTCTGTTGATATGATGTATCATTGATTGAGTTGCATATGTTGAACCATTGTTGAATCTCTGTGATAAATCCCCGTTGGTCATGATGAATGATCTTTTTAGTGTGTTGTTGGATTTGGGTTGATATTATGTTGTTGAAGATTTTTGCATCTGTATTCATCAGAAATATTGGCCTGTAGTTTCCTTTTATGGATGTATCTTTGTTTGCTTTTGGTATCAGGAAAAAGCTGTCTGCATAGACTAAGTATGGAAGTATTTCCTTCTCTATTTTTTGGAAGAGTTTAAATAGAATTGGTATTAGTTCTTTAAATGTTTGATAGAATTCAGCAGTGAAGCCATCGGGTCCCCAGCTTTTCTTTACTGGAGACTTATTAGAGCTCTGATCTTCTTACTAGTTATTGGTCTGTCTTGGTATTGAATTTCTTCATGATTCAATCTTGGTAAGTTGTATGTGTCTAGAAATTTACCTATTTCCCCTGGATTTTGCAATTTATTGGCATATATTTGCTCTTAATAGCCACTAATGATCCTTTGAATTTCTGTGATATCAGTTGTAGTGTCTCCCTTTTCATCTCTAATTTTATTTATCTGGTTATTTCTCCTTTTTTTCTTAGTTCTGTTAAAGGTTTGTCAATATTATTTGTCTCCTTAAAAAAATAACTTTTTAATTTGTTGATCTTTTGGATTGTTTTATTTGTTTCAATATCATTTAATTCTGCTCTGATGTTTATTCTTTTTATTTTTCTATTAATTTTGGGTTTGATTTGCTCTTGCTTGTCTAGTTCTTTAAGACATGTTAGGCTAGGGGGGATCCCAAGATGGCTGAATAAGAGGCAGCTCCAGAAAGCAGCTCCCAGCGAGAGAGATGCAGAAGCTGAGTGGTCTCCACAATTCCAAACAAGGTACCAGGTTTATTTTGTGGGTCTGATTAGACAGTGGGCATAAATCAAATAGGGCAAGTTGAGGCAAGGCGGGGCACTGCCCCACCCAGGAGGGCATGCAATCAACCAGAGGACTGGGGGATCTCCCCATCTGGGACTTTGGTTTGGATACAGTGCTCCATCCAAGCCTTCTACAAGCCACAGAACAGGAGATCTTCACCGGGGTGAAAAGCCTCAGTGAGCTGCCTGAACAGGGCAGAACAGCAACTTCGACCGGCGCTGGGGCTGTCAGCATAAATCTGGTGGAAGCACTGGCTGATGCCAATAAAGCCAAAAAGCCAGTGGGACAGAGCTACCTGCCCCCCAGAAAGAAGGGGAACTGAATGCAGGGAAACAGCCCATATGGCAGGAGAAGTCCCCCGCCCCAGCTGGCACAAAGTCCAGCAGGCTAAAAATCTCTCACTCCAGACTTACACACCCAGAACAGCAGTTAGAGAGTGACCAGGAATGATCCAGCTTGGCTGGGGTAAGGGAAGCCACCATTGCAGAAGCTGGCCTAATTTTCCTGAATGAATAAAAGATGCAGCAGCTCCACTGAATCTGTGGCAGCCCAGCAGCACCTCTGCAGGCAGACAAAGGAAAGGCTGCCTCACCAAGCAGCTACCTGAGATCAAAACTATATAAATCCAATGAGACAGGAAGAAATCAGTGCAAGAATGAAAGCATCAAAAACCAGAATATCTGTCCCCCACCACAAGATCACAACTCCTCACCAGCAAGGGAACAAAGCAGGATGGAGAACGAATTTGATGAATTGACAAAAGTGAGCTTCAGAGGGTGGGTAATAACAAACTTCTCTGAGCTAAAAGAACCTATTTTATCCTAACGCAAATAAACTAAAAACCTTGAAAAATGGTTACACGAAATGCTAACTAGAATAACCAGCTTAGAGAAGAACATAAATGACTTGATGAAGCTGAAAAACATAGCACAAGAACTTCATGAAGCAAACACAAGTTTCAATAGCCGAATAGATCAAGCAGAAGAAAGGATACCAGAGATTGAAGATCAACTCAATGAAATAAAACAAGAAGGCAAGAAAAGAGAACAAAGAGTGAAAAGAAATAAACAAAGCCTTCAAGAAATATGGGATTATGTGAAAAGACCTAATCTACGTCTGATCGGTGTACTGGAAGATGACAGGGAGAATGAATCCAAGCTGGAAAATACTCTTCAGGATATTATCCAGGAGAACTTCTTCAACCTAGCAAGACAGGCCAACATTGAAATACAGGAAATACAGAGAACACCACAACAATACTTCTCTAGAAGAGCAACGCCAAGGCACATAACGGTCAGGTTCACCAAGGTTGAAATAAAGGAAAAAATAGTAAGGGCAGCCAGAGAGAAAGGTCGGATCACCCTCAAAAGGAAGCATATAAGACTCACAGTGGATCTCTTGGCAGAAACCCTACAAGGCAGAAGAGAGTGGGGGCCAATATTCAACATCCTTAAATAACTTTCAACCCAGAATTTCATATTCATCCAAACTAAGCTATGTAAGTGATGGAGAAATGAAATCCTTTACAGACAAGCAATTGCTGAGAGATTATTGTCACTACCAGACGTGACCTACAAGAGCTCCTGAAGAAAGCACTAAACACAGAAAGAAAAAACCAGTACCAGCCACCACAAAAAAGAACCAAATGGTAAATATCAATGACGCAATGAAGAAATTACGCCAACCAAAGGGGAAAACAACCAACCAGTAGTTAAATGGTGGGATCAAATTCAAACATAACAATATTAACATTAAATGTAAACAAACTAAATGCCCCAATCAAAAGACACAGACTGGCAAATTGGATAAAAAGCCAAGAACCATTGGTGCGCTGTATTCAGGAGACTAATCTCACGTGCAAAGACACACAGAGACTCAAAATGAAGGGATGGAAGAAGATTTACCAAGCAAATGGAGAGCAAAAAAAAAGCAGGGGTGGCAATCCTAGTCTCTGATAAAATGGACTTTAAACCAACAAAAATCAAAAGAGACAAAGAAGGACACTACATAATGGTAAAAGGATCAGTACAACAAAAAGAGCTAACTATTCTAAATATATATGTACCCAATACAGGAGCACCCAGTTATATAAAGCAAGTCCTACAGAGAGACTTAGACTACCAGACAATAATAGTGGGAGACTTTAACACTCCACTGTCACAATTAGACATATCAACAAGACAGAAAGTCAACAAGGAAATCCAGGACTTGAATGCAGATCTGCACCAAGTGAACTTAATAGACATTTACAGAACTCTTAACCCCAAACCAACAGAATATACATTCTTCTCAGCACCACATCGCACTTACTCTAAAATTGACCACATAATTGGAAGTAAATCACTTCTTAGCAAATACAAAAGAATGGAAATCATAACAAACAGTCTGTCAGACCACAGTGCAACCAAATTAGAACTCAGGATTAAGAAACTAACTCAAAACTGCACAACTTCATGGAAATTGAACAACTGGTTCCTGAATGTAGACTGGAAAACAATGAAATGAGGGCAGAAATAAAGATGTTCTTCAAAACCAATGGGAACATACAAGAATCTCTGGGTCACATTTAAAGCAGTGTCTAGAGGGAAATTCATAGCAATAAATGCCCACATGAGGAGCAAGGAAAGGTCTAAAATTGACACCCTATCATCAAAATTGAAATGCTTAGAGGAGCAAGATCAAAAAAGCTCAAAAGCTAGCAGAAGACAAGAAATAACTAAGATCAGAGCAGAACTGAAGAAGATAGAGACACAAAAACCCTTAAAAAAATCAACAAATTCAGGAGCTGGTTTTTTGAAAAGATCAACAAAATAGATAGACCACTAGCCAGATTAATAATAAAGAAAAGAGAGAAGAATCAAATAGATGCAATAAAAAATGATAAAGGGGACATCACCACCAATTCCACAGATATACAAACTGCCATCAGAGATTACTGCAAACAACTCTGTACACACAAACCAGTACATCTGGAAGAAATGGAGAAATTTCTGGACACTTGCACCCTCCCAAGACTAAACCAGGAAGAAGTTGAATCCCTGAATAGACCAATAACAAGAGCTGAAGTTGAGGCAGGAATTAATAGCCTATGAACCAAAAAAAGTCCAGGTACAGATGGGTTCACAGCCGAATTCTACCAGACATACAAAGTGGAGCTGGTACCATTCCTTCTGAAACTATTCCAAACAATACAAAAAGAGGGAATCCTCTCCAATTCATTTTATGAGACCAACATCATCCTAATACCAAAACTACGCAGAGGCGCAAATAAAACAGAAAACTTCAGGCCAATATCCATGATGAACATCGACACAAAAATCTTCAATAAAATACTGCCAAATAGAATGCAACAGCAAATCAAAAAGCTTACCCATCATGGTCAAGTAGGCTTCATCCTGGGGATGCAAGGCTGGTTCAACATATGCAAGTCTATAAATGTAATTCACCACATAAACAGAACCAAAGACAAAAACCACATGATCATCTCAATAGATGCACAGAAGGCCTTTGACAAAATTTCATAGCATTTTATGCTAAAAAACCACTGTGAACTAGGTATCAATGGTATATATCACAAAATAATAAAAGCTATTTATGACAAACCCACAGCCAATATCATACTGAATGGACAAAAACTGGAAGCATTCTCTTTGAAATCTGGCACAAGACAAGGATGCCCTCTCTCACCACTCCTATTCAATATAGTATTGGAAATTCTAGCCACAGCAATCAGGCAAGAAAAAGAAATCAAGGGTATTCAATTGGGAAAAGAGGAAGCCAAATTGTCTCTATTTGCAGATGAAATGATTATATATTTAGAAGACCCCATCATCTCAGCTCAAAATCTCCTTAAACTGATAAGCAACTTCAGCAAAATCTCAGGATACAAAATCAATGGGCAGATATCACAAGCATTTCTATACACCAATAACAGACAAACAGAGAACCAAATCAAAAGTGAACTCCCATTCACAATTGCTACAAAGAGAATAAAATACCTAGGAATACAACTAACAAAGATTGTAAAGGACTTCTTCAAGGAGAACTACAAACCACTGCTCAATGAAATAAGAGAGGACAAAAACAGATGGAAAAACATCCCGTGCTCATGGTTGGGAAGAATCAACTTCATGAAAATGGCCACACTGCCCAAAGTAATCTATAGATTCAACACTATCCCCATCAAGCTACCAATGACCTTCTTCACAGAACTGGAAAAAAACCACTTCGAACTTCATATGGAACCAAAAGAGAGCCCACAGTGCCAAAACAATCCTAAGCAAAAAGAACAAAGCTGGATGCACCATGCTGCCTGACTTCAAACTATACTACAAGGCTACGGTAATTAAAACAGCATGGTACTGGTACCATAACAGAGACATAGACCAATGGAACAGAACAGAGGCCTCAGAAGCAACACCACACATCTAAACTCATCTGATCTTTGACAAACCTGAGAAAAACAAGCAATGGAGAAGAGATTCCCTGTTTAATACATGGTGTTGGGAAAACTGGCAATGTGCAGAAAGCAGAAACTGGACCCCTTCCTGACACCTTAGACAAAAATTAACTCCAGATGGATTAAAGATCTAAACATAAGACCTAACACCATAAAAATCCTAGAAGAAAACCTAGGCAAAACCATTTATGACATAGGCATAGGAAAGGACTTCATGGCTAAAACAACAAAAACAATGGCAACAAAAGCCAAAATAGACAAATGGGATCTAGTTAAACTCCAGAGCTTCTGTACAGCAAAGGAAACAATCATTAGAGCAAACCAGCAACCAACAGAATGGGGAAAAATTTTTGCAATCTACCCATCTGACAAAGGGCTAATATCCAGAATCTACAAAGAACTAAAACAGATTTATAAGAAAAAAACAAACCTATTCAAAAATGGGTGAAGGATATGAACAGACATTTTAAAAAGAAGACATCTATGAGGCCTACAAACGTGAAAAAACCCTCATCATCACTGGTCATTAGAGAAATGCAAATCAAAATCACATTGAGATACCATCTCATGCCAGTTAGAATGGCAATCATTAAACAATCTGGAGACAACTGATGCTGGAGAGGAAGTCGAGAAACAGGAATAATTTTACACTGTAGGTAGGAGTGCAAATTAGTGCAACCATTGTGGAAGACAGTGTGGCAATTCCTCAAGGACCTAGAAATAGAAATACCATTTGACCCAGCAATCCCATCACTGGGTATGTACACAAAGAATTGTAAATTGGTCTATTATAAAGACACATGCACACGTAT
>CAUYLG010032080.1:0-34605 GCA_963573385.1 Cacajao melanocephalus
TCCATTCTCATTAGCATTTCGTTAAATCTTCTTTCAAGGTTCTTAGTTTCTTTGCATTGGCTTAGTATATGTTCTTTTAGCTCACAGAAGTTTCTTATTTTTCACCTTCTGAAGCCTGATTCTGTCAGTTCATCACACTCATTCTCTGTCAGGCCTTGTTCTCTTGCTGATGAGGAGCTGCCATCCCCTGTAGGAGGAGAAGCATTCTGATTTTGGGTGTTCTCAGCCTTTTTGCACTGTTTTCTTCTCATTTTTGTCTATTTATCCACTTGTCATCTTTGTAATTGCCGACTTTCTGATTGAGTCTGAGTGGACATCTGGCTTGTTGGTGATGAAGTTTTTCCTGTTTCTTAGTTTTCCTTCAGTGGACGCCCCTTCCCCACAGAGCTAGGCCTTCCCGGGTTCAGCTGTGCTTACTGTGAAACTCTGTCCTCAGCACTTCCAATTGCTGTTCTCCTTGTGGGGATGGGACCAGCCAAACCCTACTCAAAGGGCACCCAGTCCTGTATACTCCGCACTGAGAAGCACCGCGCCAGTGTGCCGGCTAAACAGCCGCGCCGGCCAAAAGAGTTGTGCTGGCACCCGTGTGGCTCCTCCACCGGGAATCTCCTGGTCTGTGGGCAACAAAAATTCATCTGAAAGTGCGGTGTCCACTCACTCTCTGCACTTTCACTGGGAGCTACAATCCTGAGCTGCTGCTAATCAGCCATCTTGGATCTCTCTCCCTCAGGCAACTTTAATGATGGCAAAAGGGGTGGATATTAACCCACATCATCACAGTGTGGAATGTTAGATTGCAAACTGTAATTAGGTTTTAGAAGCAAGAATTGTGGTTCTTGGAGAACAATAACCAATAGGGCTGACTTAGACTGAGGGTTCAGTCTAAATTGCTTTGGGTAGTTTTCCCCAAGGTCATTCTTCAACTGCAACCTAAAAGAGGGGTAGAAACTGAGCAGGTGAGGTTGGGGTAGAAGAGGTTGCACACAGAGATACGTAAGTACCTGTCCGGTAGGGGAGAGGGGAAGACCGAAAGAGAGGAGCTAGAGTCGTGCTGAATCACTGAGGTCAGTTTCAGGAATGTGGTCTTCATCTGAGGACTTTTGGAAGCTAGTAAAGGGTTTGTGAGCAGAAAAGATCTTCCTGGCTGTAGTATAGAGAACAGTTTGTTGTGGGTGTCAGAACTGAGGACAGACCATTGAAAACGCTATCGCAGTACTCAGGGAAAAGAGAATGCTAATTTACATCAAAGTGGAGCAAGATGGAAAGATGAATAACTCAAGAAATAGTTGGTTAGGCTAACACTAGAACTCAGGAATGGGACAGTAACGGAGGGTTAGGAGAAAAGGGAGGGAGTCACGCGTCACTCCCACTTATGTAATTTTTAAAAACAGTTCTATTAAGATACCACTTATATGTCATAAAATTTCCCACTTTTAAGTGTACAACTCAATAAATTTTGGTATATTTTTAGAACTGTACTGCCATCACCACAGTCTAATTTTAAAACATTTTCAACACCCTAGAAAGAAATCCTATGCTCATTTGCAGCCACTCCCCATTCCCATCCCTAGCCCTACAAAGCAGCTATTCTACAGATTTGCCTTTTCTGGACATTTCATATAAATGGAATCATAAAATATGTGAGGTTTTAAAAAATCTGGGTTCTTTCATGCAGCATAATGTTTGAGGTGCACGTGTAGGGAGAAAAACTTTTTTCCTTATGCATCCTACATTCATGACTGAGACCCCTAAACAAAGATAGATTAACAGAAGGAAAGCATACACATTTAATATACATTTTATATGACCCAAAAGCCCTACAGGGAATGAAGACCCCACTAAATTGTTAAATTTGTGTATTTTTATGCTAGGTTTGATGAAGAATTAGGAAGTCATGGAGAAATGGAATTGGAAAAAGAGGATGATCTAATGGTCATACACTAGGTGATACTTAACAAGGTCCATTTATTCAGGATTTTATCTGGGTCACTCCCTGTGTCTTCAGAAATTAGGATGTTCCTTTCTTCTAGATATAGGGAGGGTACCTCTCGAATGAGGGTCTTATGACCCTCAGAAGGTCGGAAAATCTTTCCTAAGTTATTATGACATGCTTCAGGGGGCAAGAGTGGGTGAAAGTGAGGGTAACCTTCCTACTGCTGTTTTCTGAAATGCCAGGGCAGCATGTCGTGACCCCCATCACATCCATTCCGTGGCCCTCTCTCCAATTAGAAACCTGATGGGTCCTTTATTTTAGAGGGTAGCACCAGAAGAGAAACAGCATTGGCAACAGCAAGGGAGAGATGATGAGTTAGATTTTGGACATGTCAAGTGTGAGATGCCTTTTTGACAGCCTGAGGAAATATCTAGTTTTAACAGATGGTAATGGAAGCATGGAGCATGGATAAAAAGAAAGATGGGGGAAGAATTGTGGTCTAGGACTGGGCTTTGTAGAACTCACAATATCTTAATGATTGTATAAAGGGTAGACTGAAGGAAACCAAGAAAAGGTTGTCCATTTAGATAAGAGAAAAATCACAGCAAAGTGAAGAGACTATTTCAAGGAAAAAGGAATTGTTTAATGATATCTGTCAAATGATACTGATATGTCTACTAAGTCAGGGGCTGAAAGTTCTCTTTGGTATTATTATCTCAAATGCTGTTTTTGACCTGGGTGGGAGCTGTGTTGCTTGGTGTATGTCAGTTGGAGTAGATCGGAGTATATTAAAGAGTGGGTGACAAACCCAGTGAAAAGGTGCAAAACCATCCTTCTGTGAAGAAGAAAGATATGTGGAATGTAAATCTGAATGATGGTTTTAAAAACATGGTAGCAATTTGACCACAGCTGAATGCTGACTAGAAGGATCAGTACAGGAAACATGGAAAGTTATACGTAAGAAAGAGACGGCAAACATGATGGGTAAGCATCCCAGAGGAGTGAGATCAAAGACATACTTGGAGGGTATGAAGCTGGATGCTCCTGCAGTGTACTGGGAAGGAAAATGCAGGACTGGGTGGAGATATGGGTAAATTTATGTTTGGTTTTAGGAATTACTGTAAGCCATGTTGATTCATTTGCATGGATATGGCTGTAGGTTGGCTGAATTTAGTCATCAGACCTCAGCACAGAGCCATGGTGATTGTGTATAGAGGATCCACAAAGCAGGCTTTCTTGGCTCAGAACTGCAATCACTAAAGGAAGTGTGTGATTAACACCATAGCTGGCAACATTTTTATTTTTCAGAAATTACCCTCTGTATTTTTATTACTTTTATTCCTATGTTGCTCTTTCCCTATTAGATCCTGCTCTCCAATACTTGCTTTAAAGCATTCAGCAATGCTTTGAAACATTTCTTGCTTGAAAAGAGGAAGCCAAACAGTTGAGTACAAAGCAAAATGTGAAGTACACTGCAGTAAGCACCTCTACCATTTGAATCAGCACTTGGCTCCTTCACATCCCTTAACTTTAATCATGACAATTGATCTGCAAATCAAGTTGAGGGAAGAGCTTGGGGATTGGTTCAGATGAATAGCTTCAATAAATGAAATGTTTCTCTAGCTACGAATAAACGCCACACCACAGGGGCAATTTTGATAAGGGCAAGATTCGGTTTTATTTTTTACTATCCTCCTGCCAGTTTGCAAGTCCATGCATTAGCAAACATTTCAGACCTGAGGGCCGGTAGGCACCTATATTAAGTCAATAATTACACTTCAGAGGAAACTCAACTTTAGTCATCCTTTGTGGAAGATTGAGTATTAGCCTTGCTATCATTTAGTTCTCCCTCTTGGTTGTTTATCTCTTTGATTCGTCATAACTTAACTGACCAAATGACATGAATTTCCTCAACCAACAAACCACATGTGATTCAGTGACTGTACTGAGAGTACAAAGATCATTTGTTGGGGAAACTTTGTTCTCTGGAGTGTACACTTTTAAACAAATGTGGTAAATATATTTTAATTATGCGGGTGCTGGCATCATTTAGCCAGAGGAGATATTTTTTTGAGGAGCCATTTAATCTCCCTTTGAAAGTTTTGGTTTTAATGTAGAAAAGCTTTATGAGAAGAGTAGTTTGGAGGGAGGAATGGGGCCAGGGACAAGCTACAGGAGCACTACAAGCTGTTGATAAGCAGCATGGAGCAGGCCTGTCTTCATTCTCAAGCAGGACGTTAATAATATGGAACAGTTAAATCCCTATATTGCGTCTCAGCTATTGCTCATTAGTTGGAGCATTGCACAATACTGAAAAACATCCGTGAATCATGTAGACACAAACGTTTCATTTTCTCATCCCCCACCCTTGCGATGTTTTATTAATGCTTACACTGGAAATGCAAAATATCTGATATTCTAATTGGATTCTGTGCAAGTGAAAATATCAAATTGGGACTAGCAAACATCTTGCACCACTCAAACCCTGAACAGTATTGAAGGATAACAAAAACAAATTGTCACCCTCACCTTTCATTTTAAATAATTGATTTCATGTTTGAATGACATTAAGCCATGTATTCTGATAGTATTAATTAGTGTTCAAGGAAATACGTCTTTGCTTCTTGTCTTAGTCTGCTTTCTGAGTAAAGAAGATAAATTTATTTCTTACAGTTTTGGAGACTGGGAAGTCCAAGAGCATAGTGCTAGCATCTGGTGATGGCCTTCCTACCTCATCAAAACATGGTGGAGGGCATTATACGGTGAGAGGGAGGGAGCCAGAGAGAGCCTGCTTTATAGCAAAGCCACTTTCATGATAAGGAACCCACTGTCCTGATAGTGACACTAATCCATTCATGAGGGCAGAGAGATCATGCTTTTTAACACATTTTTTAGGGTTTACATTTAACCCATAATGCCTTTTATTGACTCTATTAGGCCTATAAGATGTTAAGTACTTACTATTAAACCCTTCATGTTCCTACTCAATTACATATTTATGTGACCCAATGAATTAAATATTTTCTTTTCTGTAGAAGTCATCCCTGACATCTTTGTTTTCTGAACTTGTCACAACCCTGTCTGTAAACCATATTTATGCTACTCATCACATTATATTTTAACCCACTAAGGTTTTTGACCTTGCTTACTAGGCTGTGGGCATCTTGGACTAGTTATTATCCTCATACGTAGCACAGGGCCTTGTATACCACGGCTGCCTGATAAATGATTGGTGATGGATCGAATGCAGGTGTATGAACGAATGACGTAAAGCAAGAGATCAGGCTAAATTCATTGGTTATTTTCCACATTTAGAGGCAAGGAGAATGACAAGTATGACATTTTAAAATGTGTTAGCAATAAAATCCAAAACCTTTCTGATAGGAGTTTGGAAATTTTTAAAATTCAAAGAAAATAGAGGGAAAGTAGCATTTAGAGCACCATGATTCTCAGTACTGCACCTCTGGGTGCTTTACTGTGAGCTCTGTGAGGTCAGGGGGCATGCCTGAATTGTTTGCCACTAGTTAGCACAGCACTTGTTATATAGTAGTTGCTCAATAAGTCTGATGTCTGACTGACCAAAGGTTGTCTGCCCAGAAAGTAAGCCATGAAACTACTCTGTGGAAAAGCTGACACAGTTCAGAAAATGTGATTACCATGGCATTCAAAATAATGCCATCTATTTAGAAAGGCTAGTGTCACAAATAAATTTTCCTGAGACCTCTGTCACTTTCATGTGCTGCTTGACCAAGGTTAAAAGCAAAGAGTCCCCACCAGCTGGCCTAACACGTGTTTGTCTCCTAGTTGTAGCTTTTGTGCTGATGGTGGCTTTCCTTTGTTTCTATACTTGAAGGCATAAGGCTGAGGGAGGGGGAGTGGGGTGGGGGAACGTTTTCAAATTCAGATCACTATGGGCAGAGCTCCTGAGTGGAGCAGTGGTGCTCTGAGGGAGATAGATATAAGCTCCTCTTGGAGGGAAATGCCTCTCAAGTCACCTACAACCAAAGCTTAGCTGAAGATGTCTCTGTTTTGGAAATCTCTGAGCGAGGGCAGAAGGCAAATGTTATAAATATGTCAGAAAGCCTCCAACGTTCTGAGTAGTTTGTATCCTTTAAAAAAAAGAAGAAACAAACATTTAAAATCTGACTGTTACCATTCAGAATTGTTAGAAAGGAATTGCATTCAGTTACCCCATTCTTACCATCATTAGAATGTACTTCATAAATATAGAATTCCCAGGAGGCTTACAGACTTCCTGCTCTGGTAGTTTACCTCTGAGCAAATACTATTTTGTGCTTTATTTGATGTGTTAACAAATAAAACTTTGTATGTTGAAGAAAGTAATCTGTGTTAATTGAATATGTTTTCCCCTAACTTCGGCATTAAATAAATGTGGGAGAGATGATTATTTGTGATAACTTGCCCTCTACTTAATATTTAAAGTTTGAGTATTTTTTAAATGTGCATAAATAAAATATGAATTAATAAGGCAAGAGACTACAAAAGGGATGATGCATTCTTTTCAGCTGGCAAGAGAGACTGGTACTACCAGTGTTTTATGAGCATATTAATCCTCATTGGTACATATAATGTGTTGGTCTCCCATAGCCAATTATAAACATGTTTTATGGGAAGTTATCCCTCAATTTCTGCAGAGTCTCACTAAGGTAAGCATATCGTGGCAGAGGCTATAGAAAACAGAGGACTGGATAAACAGTCCAAGGGTGGGTGAACTTCGAGATGAGGGCTGCCTGTAGCGTTTAACCTTCCTATAAGGCAAAGCTCTTTTTCTATAAAGAATAGGTGCTATTTAGATCTAAGCAGAGTTGTCACACGTGTGTGTGGCAGGATCAAATTTCAGGACTGCCATTACCATCATGGTTATCCCAGATGACGGTGGAAGCTCCCTGACCTTCAGTCCTGCTAATACCTCCTACCTAAAATCATTTTTCACATAATATCTCAAGTGGATTTGAATGCTTTCTAAGGCTGTGTACTAAAGATTTTATATGGATTCTCTCATTTCATTCTCACGAAAAGGATGATCCCGTCATTTTTATTTTCCGTAATAAGGAAACTGTGCTCAAGTTCCTTGCTACTCAAAGTGTGGCCCATAGACCAGGAGCATGAGTGTCACCTTGGAATTTGTTAAACATGCAAAATCAGTTGTAGAAATATAAATCAGTTATCCCAGAATAACTGATTCAAAATCTGAGTTTTTACAAGATTCCCGGGTGATTTGTAGCCTTGCCTAAATTCTCTCAGCTATAAAAACATGGCAGAGCAGGGACTCAAAGGGTATGGCTGGCACCAAAAATCTGAGTTGGGACAGTGAGCTCCCAGAGATCACATAGTTGATGTATTAGTTCGTTTTCACATTGCTGATAAAGACATACCTAAGACTGGGTAATTTATTTTAAAAAAGCAGTTTAATGGACTCACAGTTCCACATGGCTGGGGAGGCCTCACAGTCATGGTGGCAGATGAGAGAATGAGAGCCAAGCAAAAAAAAAAAGAAACCCCTTATAAAGCTATCAGTTCTCATGAGACTTATTCACTATCTCTAGGAAGTATGGGGGAGCCACCCCCATGATTCAATTATCTCCCATCAGGTTCCCTCCTATGACACATAGGAATTATGGGAGCTACAATTCAAGATGAGATTTGGGTGGGGACACAGCCAAATCATATCAGTTGACAAGTGTCAGAGATAGGATTTGACCCTGTGCTCAGAACTGTGACTATTTCACTCTATTATATTTGCATTCTCTCAGGAAGCAATGGAGGGTAATTAGTAATGTAAGTTTTTGTTAATTAAAATGGTTAAACATTGTGCTGGTGGTTTTCTTAATAGAGAGGGAGTTAGAATTTTAATTCCCACTCCTAGTGTTGCTCCCTCTGAATCATCCTCATTGAAGAGTGTGTATTAAAAGAGCCTCCCTGTGTCTGGTGCTGCCTTAAGATCTAAAGAAAGAGAATGGGACAGTCAGGAGAACATTAAATATAGCTATCTGCTCAACATGCTAGCTGAGTGCCCAGCACAGTGCTTATTAGCATTTAAAATATATGACTTAAATTTTCAGAAACAACCCTATAAAGCAGAAAGTATTCTCTCTCATGCTTTTAACCGTTGAAATGATTGCCGGGTTTGGCTGACCTTAATTAGCTGTAGGCCTGGAAGGATGGGTGAGAGGCAAAAGGATTATGAGGATGTGTTACTCCATGCAGGAGGAAGTATGAGGAAAACGTTTAGAAGGACAGAGTGTCACATACTCATGGGGGTTTGATGAGAGTGAAACAAAAACCATTGATGACTTCTCACATAATTCTGGCATCTGGCACCAGCTGGATACATAGGTCAAATCCTGGATCAGCCCTGACTTGCCAGGTGACCTTGGGTAAGCTGTTTAGGCTCTCTGTTTTGATCTTTGTAATTGGAAAAAATGACAGCTCCATAGCTTTGTGAGGCTAATTAAAAGAGTTAATATCTCTGAGTGCTTTGTCATTGCCACTCACTGGTGCTATGCAATTGTTAACTCTTAGTTTTCAAGGCTCATTGGGAATACTAAGAGGTATTGGATATAGGCTTCCTAAAACCTTCAAGGTAAATAACCTGCTTGTGAATGGTGGAGAGGTCTTGAGGTAGGATGTGATGAATGCATTGTAAAAGAGTTAAGGAAGGCTACAATTTTACCACCAGGCTTAATCACCTCATGAAGGTACTTAGATTCCATTCAAAGCCTCTACTCTGTTGGCTCCTTTGTTCTTTCTGGCAACTATAATAGAGTCTCGGATGTTTGTGTGCATCAGAATTACTGAGGAACAGTGTACAGCGCATCTTCCTGAGCCTTTTTCTTAAATGTTTGATGTGTGAAGTCTGGTGTAGGATTCAGGCATCTGAATTCTGTTGAGTTCCTCATCCACTAATGTTCTAGATGATTCTTCATCTCTCTTGGTGAGACAGAATTCACCCTCACCTCTTACCACATGGCTCCCTGTGTCCACCTTCAAGTTTCCTCTGCAGATGAATAGAAAACTATGCTGAACACCCATGTGTAGTCCCCCAAAACCGCCATTGTTCTAGATGGGGTAAAGTATTCATGTAAACTTTGGATGACTTGAACCAAATTACTTGCGAACACTAAAAGAGTATAACTGGATTATTTAAAACACAAAGGATAAATATGGGAGGTAATGTATACCCCACACCCTTATGTGATTATTATATATCACAAGCCTGTATCAAATATCTCATGTAACCAAGAAATATATACACCTATTCTGTACCCACAAAAATTAAAAATTAAGGAAAAACACTTGTAAATGATGACCTGTTTTCTTAATTTTCTACATTTTTATAATTTGAGATAAGTTTATTTTGAGATAAATGGGGCGAAGGTTATAATAATTCCCCAAGTTATTCCAAAATAAATGATCCCCAAAATTATGAGATTACTCCGGAGATAAGAAAAAGAAAACGGGTCTTAGAACAATCCAATGTCCACTCTGCTTGGCTGGCTTGAAGAAACTAAATCAGTTCTTTTAAAAATAACTTGAGGCTCATGCAGCTTTGGAAACTCCTGACAGTACAAAGGCTAGCATTGAGTGTCAGATGTAAGTGGAATTAATTTGAGATCAGGTCTGTGGTAGGGGTGTAGACGATTAAGATAGGATTGAGAGGTTTGTGGTAAGGGTTAATACAAATAATAAACTCAAAGATGTAGATACTAGGAGGGTTAGCAGAAGCAATTGCAGTGAGTGGGGAGGTGTTTGATACTGCAGGAAGCAGATGGAAAACATCAGCATTACTGAAAAATTACTAGTATATTTGAATCCCTCTAACTTTTTATTAGGGGCTGCCGAGGTGGTTTTATTTTTAAACCAAAGCCTGTTTCCCTCATTTGAGATAGAGTATGTAAGGAAAGTGATTTTGCCCAGTGGTTGGCTCTAGAGCCAGACTTTGATCAGACTCCAGATTTCCTGCTCCCTACTCGGTGAATTAAGCAGATTGCTTAACCTCTCTGTTCTGTTTCCTAACAACCTCAGAGGGTTGTTGTGATAATGAAATAATATACTGAAACATTTCACATTGTACTTGACACTGAGAAATTTCTTGATGAGTGTTTAGCTATTGTCATTATTTTCAATTGTTATTTTTTTAAGCTTCAAGTGGTGGGAAAAAGCCCTGATTCAGATGACCTAGATGATATTTATTATTTGATGGAAGGTAGGTTATTAATTCTGTAGTTCAGTGAGGATATTAGAAACCCAGGTACTTTCTCTCTTAATACTCTGTGATCCTCAGTGTGTTGACTACATGCACAAGCTGGTTCCACTCATGGAAGCAGGATAGCTACAGTAGCTCCTGCCATCACATCCAGACACAACAGTATTCAGAAGAGGAAAAGAAAGGCTTTTCTTCTTGGATACATCTTTTTAAGTCCCAAAGTCCCCCAACATACTGTCATTCGCATTTCAATGGTCAATATTATTTCTTCTGCCTGGTACTTATATGGCAAATGGAATTATCCTGATTGGTATATGAAATTGTAGGGCCTTGATAAAGAATGTGCTAGATAGAGTGGCTCCCTTCAAAAGGTGGAAGAAGTTCAGCAACCGTAGTATTCCCTAGAGGACCAAGTATAATTGCTCAGTGTCAGAGACAAAGAATCTGAGGATTGAAGATTTAAATAGTTAGCCTGAGGTCACAGAGTTAGGAAATGATGAGGCAGTGTTTGAACTCAAGTGTTTCAGATTCTAAAGTCATAATTTAAAGACTATACCTTCCAACGTGATTCATGGACTTTTTGCTTTGGATTAGGACAAATATCTATTTAGGAGTCTGAGAGCACTGATTGTATAATTTTAGGGAATATAATGGAAAGATTCAGAACAGGCCAGCTGTGTCCAGCATTTTCCAGTGATGGTGTAGGCATCTAAGGACTGCACAGGAAAAAGCCCTGTGAATCTCAAGTGGGACAGATGTGAGTCTGTGGGTCAAGACTTTTGAAAAAGGGCTGAAGGGCTGTCAACCTCCAGGAGCAAACAATATAGGCCATGTTGCTTTAATGATTTATTTAATATTGTTCTGGATTTAAAAAACCACATTTGACAAATCTGTCCTCATTTAAGGTGTTTTCTTAGAGGTAAGTCCTTTGTGCACACTTCATCAGGGCTTTTCTTATCAATTCCTGTACATAAACCACACTATGGCTGAAATACTGTGGCTACTGGTGCCATTAGAGGCAGTTTGTCTTTACCCTGTAAGAAAGAATCACTTCATGGCAAAGGTCCTAGAGGCCACGACAACACAGCCTAGGGGATAGAGAAATTTTCATGGGCCTTGGTTATTGATAAAAGAGAAGAAACAGGTGAACCCATGGAAATAGAGAGTAGAAGCATGGTTACCAAAGGTTCAGAAGAGTAGTGGGATGATAGGGGAGGTGAGGGGGAGGTAGGGATAGTTAATGGGTACAAAAAATAGAATGTATGAATAAGGCCCAGTATTTGATAACACAACAGTGACTATAGTCAATAATTTAATTGTACATTTTAAAATAACTAAAAGAGTATAATTGGATTATTTGTACCACTAAGTAAGAAAGCTTGAGGAGATAGATACCCCATTTTCCATGATGTGATCATTACACAGCACATTCCGGTGTCAAAACACGTCATGTTCTCTGTAAGTATACCTACCTACTATATATCACAAAAATGAAAAAGTAATTGTTTTAACAAGTGAAGAGGAAAAAAGCATACCAAGAAACCTCGCTTTTGGAGCTGAGCAGGTTGCAAGGGCTGTGGTTTAGTTGGGCTCATGGTGGAGATGGAGTTGGAAGGCCTCTCACTGTCACTCATTGGTCCTATCATGACAGTCATGGCACTGACATTTTCTTGTTCAGGAAAATACTTTAATAATGACAATCTCAAGACAGTTGCAAGCAATGAATGGGAGAATACATGTGGAAGTGCTTTGAAAGTCCAAAAGCTCCCTCCAGGAGCTTCTTGGCACTCTGATACTGTTTCCTCACTATTTGGATTTCAGTGCATTCTTCATACAGTGACCTTGTTGCAGGGTTGGGGGGTGGTATTTTGTGTGTTCTGTTTAAAGTTTATGTTTATTCTCAGATAGAGCTGGGAAGAAAAGTCAAAATTCTGATCTAGGTCTGGATCATTTTAATGTCTTAAGTCATCGTCATCTGCTGAGGGCCTGACATATTGACTTGGTGTTCTCTTTATCAGAGAACACCAGGAGTTTCCTAATGTGAAAGACTATATTTCTCTTCAGAGACTAGTGAGAGACAAAGGCAGGGATCACTTGCACCAAGCTACCACCTTTGAATCTTCTCTCACAATTGCTAAGTGGCCAAGAGTGGGGCCTCTAAAAAGACAGATGGTACATTTTTTGAAGTACTGCTGGGAGGTAGAAAGTGGCCTCATATCTCTTCCAGCTTTCTCTTCAAAAAAATTTCAGAGAGAGAAGTGGCAGGATGGCAGAAAACAAATTTGAATAGATTGGCAGGTGGCATCAGGGCAGGGGCTATGCCTCTTGGAATGCCAGCTAAGCACTAAGCCCCTTAGTTATAAACACTGGTGATAAGCTCGGCATAGCTGAGAGGAATAGCATTGGAAAATAAAGAGGTAGAACTTAGTTTTGCAGTCTAGAAATGAACTGGAGGTGTTTGGCAGAATTCTAGCATCTTTAGAAAATGAAATGTAGCAGTATGAATGCCTCAGGTTTGATTTAGTGCGTATTTTGTCAAAACTTAAATAGTTTGCACTTATTATTAATAGCTAAGGTCTAATGTAAATGAAAAATTACTTATTTTCTTTGATTCTTGCTACGACTCTTCAAGGTAGATATTGTAAACTTTATCTTAATAGATAACGAGGACAGGCAGGCTTCGGGAGGCTAAGGAACTTTAATTGTGTGCCTGGTAGCCAAGTGTTCTCTTTCCCAGTATTTTCTGCTATGCCATAGAATAAAGGTATGTACTCAGAAACTGTGTAGAATAGTACATGGTGGGGAGCAGAGTCAGAGGGAGTATCAGAATCACAGGAACAGCACAAGTTATTCATTTCCTGTGCGCCAATCAAGGAAAATATTATTATTGCAGCAGAGTAGTAGAGGTAAGGGCAAGAGGTCTGGCTTCAGCCCTCCATGGAATGTAGAGGTATGTACAAGGACCAAGAAGCAGCAAGGGAGGTCTAAGATAGGGTACAAATAGCTAGAGCCCTGCAGTCAAGAAGAGAATACAGGGTCAAATACAGAGCCCTATAAAGATTTTTAGCTTGTCTGTCTTGCTGGGAGAACAAGAATTTTCCTCTCCTCTCCCCTCCTTTCTTTTCCTTCTCCTTTTGCCTCCCTTTCTTTTCCTCTCCTCTCCCCTCCTCTCCCCTCCTCTCCTGTCTTCTTCTCTTCCTTTTTCTTCCAGAGACCCTGGATCATACTACATGCTGAACTTCTTCCTCTGCACTTGATACTTTTCCTATCCTTTATCACTGTGAGCATATAGGAAAAAAAATAATAATAATGGGGTCTTCCTATTATTTTCTTACCACAATACAGAATACTTTTGTGACCTCAGATATGTGTGTGTGTTTTTCCCCACACCAAACAATTTTCTGGCAGATTCTCCAGCGGACACCAGCTGGGTGTCCTATAATTCAGATCCCAAGGGCTGAGGATTTAGTCCCGTACAATTGTCTACATTTCAGATGCCAACTGAAAGCCTGACTATAAACTGAGGTTTCCACGACCCCTCCTCAAGTTTGATTCATTTGCTAGGATGAATCACAGAGCTTAAGGAAACCCTTACTTACATTTGCTGGTTATTATAAAAGCTGTTAGAAATGATACAGGTGAATGCCAGATCGCCATGATAAGGAGGAGGAAGTGCAGAGCTTTCGTGCCCTCTTTGAGTGCACCATCCTTCAAGCACCTCCAGTGTCCAGCAACCTTGAGGCTCCCAGAATCCAGTCCTTTGGGGTTTTCACGGAAATATCATTACTAGACATTTTTCATTACATCCGTGGCTAATGGTGATCCACTCAACTTTCATCCCCCCTCCACTCCCCCCTACCTGAAGTTCAGGAGGTGGAGCTGAAAGTCACAACATTCTACTGAAACCTTGGCCTTGGTCTTTCCAGTGACCAGCCCCCATCCTAGAGCTACCTAGGGGTTATCAGCTACCAGTCTTTTTTTTTTTTTACCTACAAAAAAATAAAATCACTTTAAAGATTCCCAGGATATTAGGCTTTTGTTGGCCAGGAAAAGGGGACAAAGACCAAGTATATATTTCATGTATCACACACATCATTGACTGTGTTGAAATAGATATTATCAGTTGTTGCATGCATGTTTTTGCACCTGTGATTAATTATCAGCTGCTGTCTCTGACTTTCTGAGCGAAAATAAGGCTTCATTGCTGAGGTTGTGATAAATAGCCTCTTACAACCTCTGCCTCATGAGATGGCCCTGAAACCAAGAAACATTTGATCCCACTATATCCTCACCAGTTAGCTTAGGCTCCACCGGGAAGCTCAGTACAGATAAACAGGCTTGTTCAACATCTTAGCTTGGTCAGACGAGTCAGGCTTGCCGTCTATAAGTTGGAATCAGTCCACTTGATTTTCTTCTTATTTATTTATTTTACTTTATTTTTTATTGTACTTTAGATTCTGGGGTACATGTGTAGATCATGCAGGATTGTTGCATAGGTACACACATGGCAATGTGGTTTGCTGCCTCCATCCCACCGGCACGTACATCTGGCATTTCTCCCCATGCTATCCCTCCCAAACCTCCCCACTCTCCCCTGCTGTCCCTCCCTTGGGCCTCCCAACAGACCCCAGTGTGTGATGCTCCCCTCCCTTTGCCCTTGTGTTCTCATTGTTCAACACCCGCCTGTGAGTGAAAACAGGCAGTGTTTGATTTTCTGTTATTGACTCAGTTTGCTGAGAATGATGGTTTCCAGATTCATCCATGTCCCTACAAAGGTCATGAACTTATCATTTTTTATGGCTGCATAGTATTCCATGGTGTATATATGCTACATTTTCCTTGTCTAGTCAATCTTCGATGGGTATTTGGGTTGTTTCCAGGTCTTTGATACTGTAAACAGTCCCACTATGAAGATACGTGTGCATGTGTCTTTATAATAGAACAATTTACAATCCTTTGGGTAAATTCCCAATAATGGGATTGCTGGGTCAAATGGAATTTCTATTTCTAGGTCCTTGAAGAATTGCCACACTGTCTTCCACAATGGTTGAACTAACTTACACTCCCACCAACAGTGTAAAAGTGTTCCTATTTCTCTACATACTCTCCAGCATCTGTTGTCTCCAGATTTTTTAATGATTGACATTCTAACTGGCATGAGGTGGTATCTCAATGTGGTTTTGATTTGCATTTCTCTAATGACCAGATAAGTTTTTTTCCATATGTTTGTTGGCCTCATATATGTCTTCTTTTGAAGTGTCTGTTCATATCCTTTGCCCACTTTTGAATGGGTTTTTTTGTTATTTTCTTGTAAATCTGTTTTAGTTCTCTGTAGATTCTGGATATTAGCCGTTTCTCAGATGAGTGGATTGCAAAAATTTTTTCCCATTCTCTTGGTTGCTGGTTCACTCTAACGATAGTTTCTTTTGCTGTGCAGACACTCTTAAGTTTAATTAGATCCCATTTGTCTATTTTGTCTTTTTTTGCCATTGCTTTTGGTGTTTTAGTGATGAAGTCCTTGCCCGTGCCTATGTCCTGAATGGTGTTGCCTAGGTTTATTTAAAGGTTCTTAGCTTCTTTGCATTGGGTTAGAACATGCTCCTTTAGCTAGCAGAGTTTGAAATTACCCACCTTCTGAAGCCTACTTCTGTCAATTCATCCATCTCATCCTCTGCTTAGTTCTGCACCCTTGTTGGAGATGTGTTGCAGTCATTTGGAGAAGAAGAGGCACTCTGGCCTTGTGGGCTTTCAGCATTTTTTTGTTGATCCTTTCTCACTTCATGAGTTTGCCTAGTTTTGATCTTTGAGGCTGCTGACCCTTGGATGGGTTTTTTTGTGGGGACATTTTTTTTGCTGATGTTGTTGTTGTTGCTTTCTGTTTGTTTGTTTTTCTTTCAATTGTCAGGCCTCTCTTTTGTAGGGCTGCTGTGGTTTGCTGGGCGTTCACTTCGGGCACTATTTATCTGGTTCAATCCTGTGCCTGGAGATGTCACTGAAGAAGCCTGGAAAACAGCAAAGATGGGTGCTTGCTTTTTCCTCTGGGAACTTTGACCTCGAGAGTCACTGACCTGATACCAGTATGATTGTTCCTGCATAGGATGTGTGACAACTGTTTGAGGGTCTCACCTAGTTGGGTGGCACAGGCCGCAGGACGCATTTAACAAAGCACTTTGTACCTTGGTGGAGGAGGAGTGCTTTGCTGAGGGGAAACCCACTCACCTGGACTT
Organism: Cacajao melanocephalus; assembly: GCA_963573385.1. NCBI lineage: Eukaryota > Metazoa > Chordata > Mammalia > Primates > Pitheciidae > Cacajao > Cacajao melanocephalus. The sequence continues at coordinate 16,388 of CAUYLG010032080.1, forward strand.
CCTGGATTTCTCAAAACTAGCAGGAGGAAAGGCTAAATCTGCTGGTCCTCAGAGACTGTGGTTACCCCTTGCTCTGGGGGCTCTGGCCCAGGGAGATCATAGTTCTGTCCCTGAGTCCCTGCCTGGAGTTAGAGTTCCTTCAGGAAGGCCCTGCCCAGTGAGGAGGAATGGGTGAGTGTCAGGCCTGAAGAGGCACTCTGGCCATAGCCTGCCACAGCTGGTGGGTTGGGGTGTGGGAGTCACCTCTTGGGACCAAGGCTTTCAGCCTCCCTGGCTCCAGAAGGGGAAAAGTGCAGCCTGGAGCTGTAGAGATGGCTGCTGTCCTTCCCCAGCCCAGGGAGCTTAGTGTGTTAGGCAGTTATCAGTCCCAGTGCTGGCTACTGCCCTTCCCTCAAGGAGCTCAAATGGCTTAGACAGCAGGCAGCAGCAGCTGTGGTGCTGGTCGCCCCTACCCTCGGGGAACACAGCAGTCTGAAGCAAATTGTAGCTGAGAGGCATTTGAGAATCTACATGGCTCTCTGGTTAGGATCCTAGGCCCTGGTGGTGTGGTTTCATGAGTGGGATCTTCTGCTTGGTGGGTTGCACAGTCCCGTGGAAAAAGCATGGTTTCCCAGGCTGGGTAGCACACTCACTGACCACCTCTCTTGGCTGGGGGGTGGGGGCTCCTCTGTCGTGTGTGGCTCTCAGATAGGCCCCCCCACACCACACTGCTCTTCCTTCCTCTCTGTGGGTCATGCCAGCTGCCTAGTCAGTTCTGATGAGAGAAACCAGATACCTTAGTTGCCAGTGAAAGATTCACACGCTATTACGGTTCTTTTCAATGAGAGTCTCTGATCATGGCTGCTTCTAGTTGGCTATCTTGGTCCCACCTTGTATTTCTTACATAAGACTTCGAAGTCAAAATTACTGCTTGATCCATTGGCTGAAGAATAGATGTTGTGTTAGCAACCATGAACACAACATTAGTCTTCTTGTACACTTCCAATCAGAGCTCTTGGGTAACTAGATGCATTTGTCAGTGAGCAATAATAATATGAAAGGAATCTTTTTTCTAAGCAGTAGGTCTCAACAGTGAGTTTAAAATGGTCAGTAAACTGTGCTGTAAACAAATGTACTGTCATCTAAGCTTTATTATTTTATTATAGAGCACAGGCAGAGTAGACTTATCACCATTCTTAAAAGGCTTAGTGTTTTCAGAATGGCAAATGAGCATTGGCTTCAACTTAAAGTTACCAGCTGCATTACAATCTGACAAAACAGTGAGCCTGTTCTTTGAAGCTTTGAAGCCAGACATTGACTTCTCTCTGGTTATGAAAGTCCTACATGGAATCTTCTTCAAATAGAAGGCTGTTTTATGTATATTGAAAAACTGTTGTTGGCTGGGCACGGTGGCTCACGCCTATAATCCCAGCACTTTGGGAGGCTGACAGGTGGATCATGAGCTCAGGAGTTCGAGACCAGCCTGGCCAATATGGTGAAACCCCGTCTCTACTAAAAATACAAAAAAAATTAGCCAGGTACGACGGCAGGTGCCTGTAATCTCAGCTACTCGGGAGAATGAGGCAGGAGAATTGCTTGAACCTGGGAGGCAGAGGTTGCAGTGAGCTGTGATCGCTCCAATGCACTCTTGCCTGGGTGACAGAGCCAGGTTTTGTCTCAAAAAAAAAAAAAAAAGAAAAAAAAGAAAATCTGTTGTTTAGTATAGTCACCTTTATCAAATAATTTAGCTGGATCTTCTGGATAACTTGTTACAGCTTCTCCATCAGCACTTGCTGCTGCTTCTTGAACTTTTATGTCATAGATATGGCTTCTTTCCCTAAACCTCATGAACCCCTGCTAGCTTCAAACTTTTCTTCTGCAGTTTCTTTGCCTCTCTCAGCCTTCAAAGAATTGAAGAGAGTTAGGGTCTTGTTCTGGATTGGCATTTGGCTTAAGTAAATGTTGTGGCTGGTTTGATCTTTCCAGAGCACTCAGACTTTTGCCATATCAGCAATGAGGCTGTTTCCCTTTCTTATCATTTGTGTGTTCACTGGAGTAGCACTTTTAATTTCCTTCAAGCACTTTTCCTTTGCATTCACAACTTGAAGTGTATTTCTTACATAATAAATTTACTAACCGTTTGGCACATGAAGCCTAAGTTTTCACCCATCTCAGCTTTTGACATTACCTCATTAATCTTAATTATTTGTAGCCTTTTTTTTTTTTTAAGATAGAGTCCTGCTGTGTTACCCAGTCTGAAGTGCAGTGGTGTGATCTCTGCTCATTGCAACCTCCGCCTCCCAGGTTCAAGCTATTCTCCTGCCTCAGCCTCCTGAGTAGCTGGGATTACAGGTGCCCACCAGCATGCCCAGCTATTTTTTTTTTTTGTATTTTAATAGAGATGGGATTTCATCACTTTGGCCAGGTTGGTCTTGAACTCCTGACCTCAAGTGATCTGCCCACCACGGCTTCCCAAAGTGCTGGGATTACAGGTGTGAATCACTGTGCTGGGCCTGTAGCTTTTGATTTAAAGTGAGATGTATGACTCTTCCTTTCACTGGAACACTAGATATCATCATAGGGTTATCAATCTAATTTCAATATTATTGTTTCTTAGGAACTAGGGAGGTCCAAGAGGAGAGAACAAGACAGGGAAAAGGCTGGTTGGTGGAGCAGTCAGAACACACACAACATTTATTGATTAAGTTCACCATGCAGTGTGATAGTGGATCATCGTGCCTCAAATGATTGTAATAGTAACATTAAAGGTCACTGATCACAGATCACCACAAAAAATATGATAATAATAAACTTGAAATATTGTGAGAATTATCAAAATGTGACACCGTCACATGAGTTGAGCACATGGTGTTGGAAAAATGGTGCTGGTAGGTTTGCTGCATGCAGGGTTGTGATAAAACTTCAATCCGTAAAAAAAAAAAGCAATATCTGCAAAGAGCAATAAAGCAAAGCACAATAAAATGAGGTATGCCTGCATAGCAAAATAGGCTTCACAGATGAGTAAATTAATATTCTTGAGATGAGATTGGTCTGGATTACTTCTGTGGGTCCAGAAAAATCACAAGGATTCTTACCAGAAGAAGGCATGAGGGGTAGTATCATAAAAAGTAATGCCACGACAGAAGCAGAGGGAGAGAAAGAGATGTGATGACAGAAGTGGAGATCCAAGTCATGTAGCCATGAGCCATGGAACACGGGCAGCCTTTTGAAGCTGGAAAAGGCAAGGAATGGATCCTTCCCTAAAGTATCCATAAGGAATGAAGATTATGACGCTTTAATTTTAGTCATGTAAGACTCATAGATGTCAGTACATTTCAAAATCTATTTTAGATTTCTAACCTCCAGAAGAATAAGATAAATTTGCATTGTTTCAAGCCACTAAGTTAGTGGGATTTATTACAGCAGAAGTAGGAAGCTAACATAGATTTGGAAGTAAGGTTATGCACTTACAAATACCTAAAAATGTGGTTATGGCTTCCAGTAGGCAGAGGCTGGAAGAATGTTGGGGAGCATGATAGAAAAGCCCAGATTTCTGTAAACAGACTGCTATATAGATATTAAGGACTCTGCCAATAAGGGCTCAGAAGAAAGTGAGGAACATAATAGAGAAAATGAAAGTGTCTTAGAGAATATTTGAATGCTTATAAATAAACTGTAGAAATAGTTTAAAGGAACTGTTCATGATGACCCAGACAGAATTAAGAGTTCTTTATTATTTTGGTGGCAGAAGACTCAGCAGAATTTTGTTCTACGGTTATGTGGGAGATAGAATTTCTAAGCCATGAATGTGGAGATTTAGCTGAGGAGATTTGCTTGGAAATCCAAGCAAACTGTTGAAAAAGTCACTTGGTTTCTTGTTTCTTATAGTAAAACGTGAGAGAAAAGAAGTAGATTAAGAGAAGAACTGTTAAAAAGGAACTAGGACTTGATAATTTAGGAAATTCTGTCTATTCAGCTTTCAAAAACTGCTAAAGTTAGAAGATTTGATTACAAGAAAGTATGCTCTGGAGAGAATGCCAAAGGTTTGGCTGAGCAGCCTTTTGTTCATGCCTTGGAACAATTTTAGATAAAGGTCAGTGTTTTAATCGCACAGAAAAGTGTTTGAAAAGATTAAGTATATGATTCATGGATCTCAACAGAATCCAGGAATAAAGATGGAATTATCCTGCATATATTTGTGGAAGAGCCTCTTGTTTGATGGATTTACTCCCTGTAACATATGTGGGAGACCTACAAAGTTTTTGAGAATGTTGTATTAGCAGAAACACTGTCAGCTTGGCCTGAAAGAGGCAGAGGAAGAACAAAATGGGTTTGACTTCCAAAATTCTCCAGTTAGGAAACAGGCTAATAAAATAACTCAGGTTTAGACACATTACCCTTCATGAAATAAAAGGATAACTCTGAGGTCATGGCAGAGCCATGGGCCCAGAGGATGGAGCCTCCAGCCACAGAGGATTATTCGTTGGTTTTGAAACATGATAGAAGTTTCCCAATTGGATTACAAAATGTCATGGGAATTGCGACCTCTTTTTTTTTCCTTCTGTTTTCTCCCTTTTGAATGAGAATGTCTATATTGGTTATCTTATGCCTGTGCCACCATTGTACTTTTTGAGCTGATAACTTATTTTCTAGCTTCACAGATCCACAAATGGAGAGGTATTTTGCTCCAGGATGGATTATATCCAGAGCCTCACCTACAGATCCTTTAGATGATAAGGTTTGGGACTTCTGAGCTGATGAGATTTAGATGGTATTTTGGACTTGAATGTATGCTATCATGGGTTGAGACTATTGGAGCCCTTGCCCTCTTCTCATTACCTTGTCTGACTCTGACCCTTTTTTTCTTCTTATAAGGACCCTTGTGATTACATTGGGTCTATCCAGATAATCCATAATAATCTCTCACTCTTGGGAACCTTAATTTAATTGTAGCTTCATAGGTGCTTTTGTGGTGCATGGTTATGGTAAAATATTCACAGGTTCTGTTTAATAGGATGTAGACATCATCAGAGGGCTATTGTTCAGCCTATCACAAACCCCAAATGAAACAATCTATTTTGTTTGCATCTCCAAGGTCTTGTATTTTATATTGAGGAAATTAAGACATACTTTTCAAGTAAAGATAAAAATAATATGTTGTTTCCCTCTGTGTTCATGCATTCCCATCATTCAGCTCCCATTTGTAAGCGAGAACATGCAGTGTTTGGTTTTCTGTTCCTGCATTAGTTTGCTAAGGATAATGGCCTCCAGTTCCATCCATGTCCCTGCAAAGGACATAATCTCATTATTTTTTATGGCTGGATAGTATTCTATGGTGTATAGGTAGCATATTTTCTTTATCCAGTTTATCACTGATGGGCATTTAGGTTGATTCCATTTCTTTGATTTTGTGAATAGTAATGAACATATGTGTGTATGTCTTTATAATAGAATGATTTATATTCCGTTAGGTATATACCCAGTAATGGGATTGCTGGATTGAATGGTATTTCTGTCTCTAGGTCTTTGAGGAATTGCCACACTGTCTTCCACAATGGTTGAACTAATTTACATTTCCACCAACCATGCATAAGTGTTCCTTGTTCTCTGCAACCTTGACATCATCTACTTTTTTTGACCTTTTAATATCAGCCATTCTGACTGGTGCAAGATGATATCTCATTGTGGTTTTGATTTGCATTTCTCTAATGATCATTGATATTGAGCTTTTTTAAATAAGCTTGTTGACCATATGTATACCTTCTTTTGGAAAGTGTTCATGATCTTTGTTCACTTTTAAATATGGTTGTTTGCTCTTTTTTTGTCAATTTGTTTAAGTCATAGAGGGAAACAACACACACTGGGACCTATCAGAGGGTGGAGGCAGGGAGGATGGAGAAGATCAGGAAAAGTACTAATAAGTACTAGGGTTAGTACCTGGTGACAAAATAATCTTTATACCAAAAACAAATCACACAAATTTACCTATATAACAAACTTGCACATGAACCATGAACTTAAAATGAAAGTTAAAAAAAATTAAAACTGTGATGTGCAGTACAAACTAAAAAAAAAAAAACTAATAACATTAGCATGGTGTATTCCAATTTATAAGGTGATTTATCAAAATAGAAACTCATAACATTAGCACCATGCATTCCAGTTTATAAGGTGATTTTATTCTAATGATGTTAGCTTTGTTCTTGTTGACCTCTTTTTGCTTTATTATAGATACAAATCCAAGCAGAACTGGAAAAGTGGAATAAAGAAGTTGGATAGATTCTGTTGGACTGGTCTTTGGCTGCAGGAGTTGAGGGAGAGGGTCTTGTTTGTTGGTTCCTGAGTTTTTCAGCCTGGGTGACAGTAGGAGTTGGGAGGTTATAAAAAAAAAAAGGGAATTAAATAACACAAAGTAAACTGAATTATAATGGAAAGAGTTGAGGGAAAATGATTAATCAGTTAAGCTCAAATATATGGGCTTTTGTTATATAGTGCTCCCCTGAGGGATACAATTATAAGTGACATTTATCTCAGGTTGATTTGGGTCTATCTAGGTCTAAAGGTACATGTGTAAGTAAACGGAAATACAAACAGGAATTTTGGGAAGCAATTCTTACTTGCATTGTATTTCCAACTATTCATAGATATTGACTAAAAAGACCAGAGATACATTCTTCTCTGTAATGAAGGCAGGGTATGGAAGGACTCCTATAAATAAGGAAAGGGGTTTTTGCTACTGAAGTATTATAAAGAAAAAAAACACATTGACTCTCAGTCGTTCTTTTCATGACATATCTTACCTAATCCATTTCTCCATGAAACACATATGCACAATATATAGACTTGAGATCTCAGTGAAGGCGTAGCCTGGATTTGTCTCATCTTAATCTCTCTCCTTTGTCCCATAAAGTTTAGGTTACTCAAGTAGACTCAGAATACAGCTATTTCTTTAATTATCCTTGGACTCTAAAGCTTTGGTTTTACCAAAGAATCATCTGTATCTCGATGGTATTACTTTCAGTTTTATTCCAGCTAGTGTCCTCCAAATAAATATCCCATTATTGACAAAGATTACTGGTTTAAAGTCAAGAAGAAATGTAATGAAATGACAGTCTTGTCTTCTCTGTGGTACAGATGTTTGTCATTGTAGCAATGACTCAGATTCCTGTTGGATCAAGTTTTTAACAGTCATTTCTATAGTGGTGTGAGTTGGAAAATTAGATCTCAGTAAGAGATCTAATTAACTATCTAGAAAGTAGATACTATAACAAGGAAAATGAACGAGCTCCATTATGGAAAAATCTATGCAATTAATCTCTGTTCATTTGAAGGTATAAGGCTACATCTGAGATGAAGTAAGATATTGGGCTTGGTTGTCAAGCCCATTTTATGGGGAGGAGTGATACCGTGACTATTCTGTGCCTAGGTGAGTGATGGAGGGTCAAAACAGTGAAACAGGAATCAGAAGTAGAAACATTGTTTGCTTGGAGTTATGTATTGTGATGTCATGACTAAATGGGGCTGCGCACACTGTTTTGCAGTCATTATGACCTACTACTATTGTCAGCTGGTGCCATGTGTGATAATGTTGTTCCCCTTGTCTCATTCCTTTTTTCCTTAGAGGTCTTCTGAAAGAAACCCGTGTGTTTTCTTGACTCTTGACCTCTCTTATATCTGCTGTAACATGCTGAAAGCCCATTATAGATATTTAGATTTCAAAAAATGTGGATCTAGCTATACCACTTGCTCACTGGTAAACTTGGAAAAGTTACCTAATCCTCTCAGGGTATTATTATCCTTTTCTTTTAATACTTCCAGCATCTGTTGTGGTGAGCCTTAATTAACATTAAAATGTGTAAAACCAGTAACTCTGTGCCTGAAACATAGTAGCCATGTAATAAAAGTTAGCTTCTTCTCCGATCCACATCCCACACACGTTCAAACATAGTTACACCCTCAGGTGTCAGAGCAACTGCTTCAAAATCTGCTTAGAGTCTTTTGGATTAAAATTGCCTGATGTACATTCCAGCACCCATGGTTGTTATGATAGTGTGAATCATTCCATGAGTACAGTGTGCGGGTATTATTAGAATTCTTTAAGTATTCACTTTTAGTATACCTTTATCCAATCTCCTGACCCTCACTAAGCATGCATGTGCACAAAAACACACACGCACGCACACACATAGTACTCATGAGAATGCCAAAATAATATTGACTATCTGCTCTTTAGTTTTTTTTATGTTATGCTTACCAAGAGCAATGGCTCAAAAATTTCCCAGAACAATTAATAAAGTGTTTAGGAGTCAAAATAATATTGATTTACAATCTCTAATAAATTTACATTTATTGTATTTTAGATGGCTTTGTATATGAGTAATAACCTCTTTACCATAGACAGCTTCCAATTAAAACATTTATGAGACAGGACCTGTGGTATGCTAAATAATAGCTCCCCAAAATATCCAGGTCCAAATTCCTGGAAACTGTGAATGTTGCCTTTTGTAGCAAAAGGAATGTGATGCAAATTAAGGATTTTGAGATATGGAAATAATTCTGGGTTATCTGGGTGGGCCCTAAATGTAATCAGGACTGTCCTTATAAGAGGGAGGAAGAGTGGGAGTAGACTACAGAAAGAAAAAGGAAATGCGATGACGGAAGATGCTACACTGTTGGCTTTGAAGATGAAAGGAAGGGGCCATGAGCCAGAGCCAACGAGGAATACCCATAGCCTCTAGTAGCTGGAAGAGGCAAGAAACAGATTCTTCCTGGACCCTCTAGAGGAGGCAGCCCTGGTGGCACCTTGACTTTAGCCCAGTGAAACTGACTTTTTATTTCTCGCCTCCATAACTGAAAGAGGATACATTTGTATTGTTTTAAGCAGCTGTTTGTGGTCATTTGTTACAGCAGCAAAGGAAACCAATGCAGGATCCAAGCAGTGCCTGTAGAGCATAATGTAAGCCTTAGTCCTCAATATAATATTAAATAACAACGATGTATGTTTAGTCACATGCTCTTCATGCTTCATTCATGACATTGGGTCATTAAAGAGAGACTTCCATACTGATGTGTTCTGTCATTTCTAACCCCTTGTCATCAACTTTGTCACAAAACCATCTAGATGGCAAGGCTGCTGTTGTTGAATTTCAGCTGTTTCTTATGTGTCCCACTGAGTTGAATCTGTCTTGCATTATTTTATGATGGAGACAGCTTGTCCAATTGTGACAGCTGGAAGAAACTTGGCGCTGACAGATTCAGACCCCCAGGTTAACCTCCACATTGCTTACAGAAGTTTTGATAAGTGACAGTTTGTCTCAGTGATTGCCCATTCAGCTCATTGTTCTTCAGGTGAATGAGTCATAGTGGCATGTGGATTTTCTTTGGAAAGTTCTCCCACACATACACCTAATTTCTGAGTCAGTATGATAAGGATAGCTAAATATCAAATAATGACACTTTTTTTCTTTAGCGATATAGTTATGATAACTCTAAGGCAGGGAAGCCTATGAGATCTGGTAGGTAGAGAGTTAAATGGCTACTGCTGCCTACCTGGTTGTCATACCATTTTTTTTTTTTAATTTGCTTCTATAATTCTAGCTCCCTGGTGCCCTTTCTTTCTGTACAATGTAGGCACTGTAAGCTGCACCACTTTGCTACCCACATATCACCTTTTATTCTAAATTAAAAGCAAAGGAAATTTTCTTTCCGTTTACCTAGAACTCGGGATTTGTTAAATATTTAATGTGTTATAATTAGAATGCATGCTTTTTAGAGGGCAAAAAAACCTTGATTTTTTTCCATCTACTCTTACATTTTATTAAATAGAAGATTTCTATTATGTGTTACCTCTTATGACTTTTCCCTCTAAAATACTGAAGTGAATATTACTTTACCTCTTAGGTGACATTTGATTGGCACTGCTAAAGATAGTAATTTGTTTGAATTCTTTAATATTTGGGAGATAATTTTATGACTTCTGTATAACGTAGCCCAGAATGAAGTCATCTGAGGTTGCAGTGCTGAACCTTAGGTATAGTAGTGTCAACTTAAGTAGCTCGATGGTGCAAACAAACCTGAGGCTTGGACATTCACAGTCAGAATTCATACCTCTAACAAGCAGAAGTCAACAATCTTTGTTTTGTAACACTAGAGTTGATGAGGTGCTGAAATCATGGTCTCCTCTGGTTAGATTCTTTATTAATCTATTGCTGTGTGGCCATATTACCGCAAATTTAGTGGCTTGAGAAAAAGGTTTATTATCTCACAGTTTTGTGTGTCAGGAATCCAAGCATGGCTTGGATCCTGTGTTTCATGTTCTCTCACAATACTAGAATCAAGGTGTCACCCAGGGATGAGACCTTAGCTGTGGCTCGACTGGGGAAGGATCTGGTTCCGAGCTCACATGGCTGTTGGCAAATCCACATACAGCTGTGAATGTGGTTTATCAATGGAGGACCCCAGTTCCATGCTGAATGCTCTCAATTCCTTGACTGAGAGCCTCAGTTTGGAAGCCTCCCTTAGTTCCTTACCACATGGCCTTTCCATATGGCAGCTTACTTCATCAAAGCCAGAAAGAGAATCAACAGAGGGGATGTTCATGAAATGGAAGTTACAGTCTTATGTAACAGAACTATGGAAGTAACAAGCCATTGTCTTTGCCATGTTCTATTGGCTAGAAGCAAACCAGAGGTTCTGCTTCCACTCAAGAGGAAGGGATTACACAAAGACATGAGAAACAGGGATAATTGGCAGTAATTTCAGAGTCTGTCTGCCATAGGTCCTTAACACAGAAGCAAGTTATAAGACATTACAAATATTCAATGTTTGCACTTGCCAGAATTAATCATGGGTGAGAATGGATACTTTAAATTTAGGCAAATTATATAACCTCATAAAGTCAAGATTATATAAGTTTTAGGGGATTTGAAGTGTCAAATATTTCTATAATATTTATTATTATTTTAAAAAGCAGTACCCCAACCATCTTCTTCTCTTCCTCCCAACACTTTCATCTCTTTTACCTGGTTATCTGGGTATTTATCTTGTGTCTCTAATCTGTGTTTTGCTCCTTTTTAATGTTTCAGTTTTAGACGTTATCTATTGACATCCTACTATGGAATATGGCATTCCTCTCTTTCCTACCACTTACTATAGCAGTACCCCACACAAGCACACACATGCTTTCCATGACTATCCCTCCAACACGTTAATTGCAAAATTTAGGTTAGATCAGTCTTCTCTATTTTCTTGTTATGTTTGTTGACAGACATTATTTATAATGTTACTGATCTGTATACTAAACCCTGATTCCTCTTCCTTCCATAAAAAATAAAATGTTTTGTCTCCCTTAGGATTAATGATTGTCTTTTTTCATCATGATTGATTTTCTATGTACATATAGTCAATACAATTCCAAATTCATCTTTTCTTAACATATTTATGTGTGTCAGGTATTCTACACACTTAATGTCTCTGAAGAATCTCATCTGAGCTTTTCCATTCATTTAAGTCTGTAGTGCTCACCTTCTACTTCTGATAGGTATCAGCCTTGCAGTTCTGCTCCATCATTTGGGGATTTTTATTGCCTCTTTCCTTTGTTAGAGATCTTGATTTCTGTATGCCATGCCTTCTCTTGTTTTGTGCAGCACATCTCCCAGTAGTTTCATGAAAATGTTTTTATTCTATCCTCACTCTTGCTTCATCAACTAGATGTGAAATTCTAGCGCTGGGAATAAATTCCCTAGAGAAATTAAAGCAATGACCAGATTGTCTTCTAGATGCCATTTTCACTGTAAGCTTTGCTTTAGGTTGATTCCATTGGTCCGTTTAGTTGGAGAAGCCTTGAGGACAGCATCTTTAGATCTTTCAGTTTGACCTAGACATCCTAGGAAATCCCTCGTTTAAGCTCCCAATGGGAAGTTCTTAGGGCTGTTTAGGGAAAGAGGGCACAGGAATGTCAACATCTAGTATACCTGTTTTTTCAATCACCTATTCTCATTATGTTACTATACCCTAAACTGTGACTGGTTTAGAGAACTATTTTACATTTCTAAGAGAAGAAACCTTCAGTGTTTCGCAAGATTGAGGGAGGGATAGTCACCAGTCTATAGAGTAGGAAAGGCACATGGGAATTTAACTGCTTTGAAAATATACTTTCACATAGTTCTGTTTTTGCCTTTTTATTAACCTATTCTTCCAGACATACCAGATATGAAATTCATGAGTCCTCTGTAGTCTTACCAGGTTGATTTTTAGTTTTTCCTGTGGCTAGCTTTGGATCCAGTTCTCAAGTCTGCTTAGTCATTTGTCATGTAACTACTTTATAACATCCAGAATTTTGTTACTGTAATTTCCTTTCTTGTTCTGCTTGTCTTTGTGTATTTATGTTTTTACAAATATATTTCTATCATTTTAATGACATTTTGGGCAAAAGTGAAAGAAGATATACATATCTGTTCATCTGACATATTTTTTTCCCTACCAAGTCTTATGACATTTCCTCTAATTTGAAGAGATATCAGATGCAACACCTTTTTAGGGATTTAACTACAGAACTATTATACAAACACCTTATCAGTTTGTAGTTTCTTGAACTGGCTTGGGAATGCCAGTATTAAGCTAGAGAACCTCATTTTGTGATACAAGGAAGCAGAACTGAAATCTAATTTGGCTTCACTTTTGAAATTGGTGGTTTTCATTAGAAAGTCTGTGTGTGTGTATATGTATGTGTATGTATATATTATGTAATGTATGTGTATGTATGTGTGTCTAGAAATACATATACAAATACATTTCTATATGTAGTCTAATATGTGTAGATATTTCTGTTTCTAGACTATTTCAGAGAAATGAGTCTAGAAATGTTGAAGTATCTTGGGTTAGTTTTCCCTAGGGATATTCATTTCATTCTATTTTTTAAATGTAAGCCAAATACTATGCTTGCTCCACATGAGCATCCCAATCATCTTTCCTCATTGCATTCTCGGAAACTATGTAGGGGAAAAGGGCCTCCATCTGCCTGTGGAGAGAGGAAGCCAAATTATCCCTCCCACGTTAGCCCACAGAGGACTTTCCTTACTGTTTGATGCATCCTCAGCCTCCAGCCCACCTGTCAGAGAATTGGGCTGATTATGTTCTGTTCATACTTTCTGTTCTTATTTATACATCTATTTTGGTATTATTTAACTTCTATTTAGGAACAAGTTATAAACTTTGGGCCTACAGCAAAGTAAAGCTTGAAATTAACTTCTTTAAAGGCCCAAATCATGCTACTTCTTTTAGTAATCACATTCTTGATAGACTATCCTTTGTAATTTAAATGTTAACATAAATATGCCAAATATAATGGCTATTATTCAGAGACTGAACATAGAAATAATAGGTACGTAATACCAGATGCCCCAAACCAAATTTAAAATATTCCTATTTTAGACTTCTTTTTCAATTTATTAAATGTTTATGGGGGTACTGTCATTATGCCAGGTTTTGTGTTAAGCACTGGGAATACAAACATATGGCCTCGTGAACCTTGTAGGATTGTGATGAGACATATTTGTAAATAAATCATTACAAAACAGAATTATGAGACAAATATAGAAATATATCCTGGGAGTAGAGAACAAATCAGGGAACGACTAACTGTCCCAGGGAAGGAGAACAGGATTCAGAATGACTTCACAAAAGCAGTGTCTGAGCTGAGTTTAAATGAAGAGGATTATGACACATTAATAAGGAGAGAGGGGTGGAAATATCATATGTAAAGATATGAGGAATGAAACAGGATATTTCAGGGATACTGAAGCATAAAGAAGGGAGATACCCATAACAGTGGGTTTCAGTCAAAATATAAGAACATTTTTTAGAAGAACAATGGATGCCAGTTAGTTAATTCAGTTTCTTTTTTAAAAGATTTGAAGCACTCAGAACACATCAGACATGATATTGCACTTATTATTGCAAATAATCAAGGATAGCGTCAGAGTCAATGCATTTGTATCTCAGGAAACCCTTTAGTCCCAGGCGAACCAGGACAGTTGGCCACTTTATGCCTTGTCAACAACAAAATATTTCAGATTGATCTAATTCAAGTCAGGACAATCAGAATTATTTTTAGGAAATTTAAAACTGGAATCAAGAGAAAGAGAGTCAGCGTTTCTAATGGCCAATGAAACTTTAGGATATGAAACTTAGATGTTTGATGGTTATGTTTCTTGCCTTGTGGAGAAAGAATATGTATAATAAGAGAAAATGAAATCTAAATTGCAAAGACGGTGCTGGGAAAACTGGATATCTGTATGCCGAAGAATGAAACTAGACTCTGTCTTTACCATATACAAAACTCAAATGAAGGTGGATTAAAGACTTAAATCTAAGACCTGAGACTAGGAAACTACTAAAAGAAAACATTGGGAAAACTCTCTAGAACATTGGACTATGTGAAGATTTATTGACTAATAACCCCTAAGCACAGGCAACCAAAGCAAATTGGACAAATGTGATCACATCAAGTTAAAAAGCTTCTAGCCTAGCCAACATGGGAAACCCTGCCTCTACAAAAAAAAAAGAAAAAAAAATAGAGCTGAGTTTGGTGGTACATACCTGTGGTCCCAGCTACTTGGGAGGATGAAGTGGGAGGATTGCTTGAGCTTGGGAAGTTGAGGCTGCAGTGAGCCATAGTTATACCACTATACTTCAAAAAAAAGAAGAAAAAAAAAGGCAAACAAACAAAAGTTTCTTCATAGCAAAGGAAGAAACAATCAACAAAGTGAAGTGATGACCTGAGGAATGGGAGAAAATATTTACAGACTACCCCTATAATAAGGGATTAATAACTGGAATATATAAACAGCTCAAACAACTCAATAGGAAAAAGATACAACAATCCGATTAAAAAATGGGCAAAAGATCTGAATACACATTTCTCAAAAGAAGACATACAAATGGCCAACAGTTATATGAAAAGGTGTTCAACATCACTGATCATCAGATAAATGCAAATAAATCTTCAATGACATATCTTACCCCAGTTAAAATGTCTTTTATTAAAAAGACAAGCAATAACAAAGGCAGGCAAAGATGTCGAGAAAAGAGAAACCTCATACACCATTGGTGGGAATTTAAATTAGTGCAGCCACTATGGAAGACAATATGGAGGTTCCTCAAAAAACTAAAAATAGAACTACCATATGACCTAGCAATCCCACTGACAGGTATATACTCAAAAGAAAGGAAATCAGTATATCAAAGAGATATCTGCACTCCTGTGTTTATAGCAGCACTATTCATAATAGCCGAGATTTGGAAGCAACCTAAGTGTCCATCAACAGATGAATGGATAAAGAAACTGTGGCACATATATATACAAAGTGGAGTTCTATGCAACCATAAAAAAAATTGAGATCCTATCATTTGCAACAACATGGATGGAATTGGAGGACATTATGTAAAGTAAAATAAGCCAGGGACAGAAAGACAAACTTTGCATGTTCTTACTCATTTGTGGGATCTAAAAATCAAAACAATTGAATTTATGGAGATAGAGAGTAAAATGGTGGTTACCAGAGGCTGGAAAGGGTAGTGGTGGTGGGGGGAGGATGGGGAATGGTTAATGGGTGTAAAAATATGGTTAGATACAATAAATACAATCTAATATTAAATAGCACAACAGGTTGCCTATAGTCAGCAATAATATGATGTACATTTTTTTCTGAGATGGCGTTTTGGTCTTGTTGCCCAGGCTGAGTGCAATAATGTGATCTCGACTGACTGCAACTTCCGCCTCCCAGGTTCAAGCAATTCTTCTGCCTCAGCCTCCCTAGTGGCTGGGATTATAGGCGTGCGCCACCACATCCAGCTAATTTTATATTTTTAGTAGAGATGGGGTTTCTCCATGTTGGTCAGGCTGGTCTCAAACTCCTGACCTCAGGTGACCTGCCCGCCTTGGTCTCCCAAAGTGCTGGGATTACAGGCTTGAGCCACCACACCCGGCCTATGACGTACATTTTTGAATAACTGAGGGAATACAATTGGAATGTTTGTAGCACAAAGAAATGTTGAAGCTTGAAGTGATGGGTACCTCATTTGCCCTGATGTGATTATTACACATTGTATGTCTGTATCAAAGCATCTCATGTACCCCATAAATACATACACCTACTATGAACCCATAAAAATAAAACAAAAGATTAAAATAAGTGGTCGGGCTCGGTGACTCACGCCAGTAATTCCAGCACTTTGAGAGGTGGGTGGATCATGAGGTCAGGAGTTCAAGACCAGCCTGGCCAAAATGGTGAAACCCCGTCTCTATTAAAACTACAAAAATTCCATGGGCGTGGTGGCGGTCGCCTGTAATCCCAGCTACTCTGGAGGCTGAGGCAGTAGAATTGCCTGAACCCAGGCGGCAGAGGTTGCAGGGAGCTGAGATCACGCCACTGCACTCCAGCCTGGGTGACAGAGATTCTGTCTCAAAAAAAAAAGATTAAAACAAGCAGCAGCAGCATATCTGTTGTTGGTTCATTTTTAATGAGGCTCATCTATATACTATTGTTTAGCCTTTCCCTGGATTCTGGGAGATAGTAAATTCCAATTTATGATTAAGCTAGTTTGAATTAGATTTCTTTCACTTGCAACCCCAAAGGGTTTCAACTGTTATCAGGAAGTGGTGGCACAACCAAGAGATTCTAAGATATGAAATAGACAAAATGGGTCAGGAGCCTGGTTAGAATTTCTATATACCAGGTTGATAAACAATTCTTGAAGTGTGATAACATAGTTAAACTATAACGTGTTGTTTCTTGGGACTTAGACCACATACCCAGCAAAGTTCAGTTTTGTAGAAATAATCAGAATGGGAGAGTTTCTAGGTTTCTTGCATTCCTTACAAGATACTACAAGTAAAAGATAAGCACCAGTTCAGCAGGTGGGGATTGAAAGACTGCGCTGTAGTCATTAAGCAAAGCTTTCTGCTTCAAGTCGATGACCTGAGACTGTCAAGGGCAATTACATGTTTTACTGAATTGCAGAAGATAAATTCTCTAGCATATTCTAATGTTAGTTTCCAGTTAGGTCCAGGATCCTAGCAATTAAATGGGAATACAGTAGTCTCCCTTTAGCCAGGGTTTCACTTTCATGAGAACTAAAATTTACTTGCGGTAAACCACTGTCCAATACTATTAAATGGAAACTTCCAGAAATAATTCATAAATTTTAAATTGCATGCTATTCTGAGTAGCATGGTGAAATCTTGCATATTCCTACTCTCTCCTGCCTGGGATATGAATCATCCCTTTATTCAGCATGTCCAGGTTATCTATGCTTCCTACCCATTAGTCACTTAGTAAGCAGTTTGGTTATCAGATCAACTGTCTTGACATCATGGTGCTTGGGTTTAAGTCATCCTTAGTTTACTTAATATTGACCCAGAGCACAAGTGTCCTGATGCTGGCAATTGGGATATGCTAAGGAGAAGCTGTAAAGTGCTTTAAGTGAAAAAGTGAAAGTTCTCAATAAAGAAAAAAAATATGATGTGCTGAGGTTTCTATGAGGGATGAGTCTTCCATTCTTGAAATTGTAAAGAAGAAAAAAAAATCATACTTGCTTTGCTGTTGCACCTCAAACTGCAAAAGGTACAGCCACAGTGTGTAGTAAGTCTTTAGTTAAGATGGAAAAGGCTTTCAGTTTGTGAGTAGGATACATGAAAGGAAACCATGTTCCTATGATGGCAACTGGGTTGGGTACTATCCTCAGTTTCAGGCATTCACTGGGAGTCTTGGAGTCACCCCTGTTGGTATGGGGAGACTACTGTATCTTGTAAATACCAGAAATATCAGGGCTTTTGAGTCCTCTGGGTTCATTCCAAGCACTTGGCTGAGTAAATCCTGCTGTGAAGTATCCCTCTAGGAGGAGAGACGACTAATTTAAAAAATTACAGTGTTAAAAAAATCAAGCATCGTTAATTGTTTTTGATATTTTAAAAGTTGTCTTCTGTTTAAACATTGGTAAATGCAAATCAAAACTGCATTGAGATACCATCTCACGCCAGTTAGAATGGCGACCATTAAAAAATCTGGAGATAACAGATGCTGGAGAGGATGTGTAGAAATAGGAACACTTTTACACTGTTGATGGGAGTGTAAATTAGTTCAACCATTGTGGAAGACAGTGTGGCGATTCCTCAAGGACCTAGAAATAGAAATTCCATTTGACCCAGCAATCCCATTACTGGGTATATATCCAAAGGA
>CAUYLG010032082.1:0-36511 GCA_963573385.1 Cacajao melanocephalus
TCTAGCCTGGGCAATAGAACAAGAATGCCGTTCTCTCTCCCTCTTTCTCTTCCTCTTTCTTTCTCTCTTACATTCTTTTTTTTTCTTTCTTTCACTCTCACTTTCTTTCCTCTCTTTTTCTTTCTTTCAAAAATAAAAAAAATTAAAAAGATTTTTCTAGTCCCTTCTTGAAGCACATTCAGATTCTGTGGACTGTATCAAGAGAGTGAAAGTGAGAAAGCCTTTGATACACGTCCCTGCATGATCCAACACTATCCCTGTTTTCTTCTCCAGGACCTACAGATAGAACGAGAGAGGAGTTCATATAATATATCTGGTGGCTGCACGGCCCTCATTGTGATTTGCCTTCTGGGGAAGCTGTATGTTGCAAATGCTGGGGATAGCAGGTAAGCAAATGAGCTGTCTGATTCTTGCCAATTTCTCATGCCTTCTGATTTTTGTCTCAAAAAATTAAATGGTTACAAATAATTAAAGACAGGCCTTCTACATCAGAATGAAAATGCATTTAAGAACAATCAGGTTGGTATTACAAGGTAAAGGCAGTCTCTTATTTATTCATCTAGCAGTTCGTGTTCATGTCTGTGATAAATCTAAACCAGTAGTATTCAAACTTTTTTTTTTTTACTTCAGAACCTGTTTCTCAATGAAAACTTAGCAGGAGCACAATAGGTGAGAGTGGGGAGGAAGGAAAGGGATTCGAGTGCCTTGGGTGTCTGGAAGGGTGCTCGGGAGGACTCCCTAGTTGACTCCACTTTTACTCAGTGACTTCGCACTGTTCTCTCTCAGAAGCTTCTTCTGTTCTGCACGTGCCCTTAGAAGCTGTGGTCGCCTCTTGTCCGGATTCAGCTAAAGGAAATTTTGGTCAAGAGATCACTGTTAACTCTTCCTTTATCCAGCATTGCCAGGGAATAAGATGCATTTGTGTTTTTATTTCATTGATTTTTTAAAAATTAGAGACAGGGTTTTGCTATGCTGCCCAGGCTAGACCCAAATTCCTGGGCTCAAACAATCCTCCCATCTCAGAAGCCTGCATAGCTGGGATTACAGGTTGCACCACCACACCTGGCAGTTGTGATTGTCTTTTAAATAATTGATGTGGGAATTATTTAAAAGTTTCCCACTTTTGGTGTGGGAAATTTTTAAATTACAGACTTTACAAAAAAATATTCTGTGTATCACACGCTTCTCCATCTTTCATAACAAAATATGCGGGCCTGAGAGTAGGACCTTTTCCAAAGAACTGACTCTTTATTCTGAGACTAGTAAAAATACAGGACTTATGGGCAATTTCCCCAGAAGGGCTGTGAGGACTCTCTCATTCCTCTGTCCCCTCCTCTCCCCTTCCTCTAGGTCCCATGGTTCTTGTGGGGTCTCCTGCTTGGTCTGCCCTTTATGAGGTCTGATCCCACACCGTCCCCTTCCCTGTCTCCAGCTTAATTTGCTATTGCTGCTGCCTCTGCAGCCCAGAAGACCAATTCTCTTGAGGCAATCAAGAAATTCACCTTAATTTTACTTCCATTTCCAAAACAGGAGACTTAGGCTGAGGCAGCCTCCATTCCTCCTAGTAAAGCATCCTTCTCAGCCTTTCCCAGGGAAAATCCCAGAGAACAAGGAGTGAACTGACCCAGCAGTGGTTTTGGGGGCTTGAAGATTGGTGTTTGTTGAAGGTCTGTCGATTTCAAAAGTATATATATGGCGTTTGCTTGTAAAAAGCCTGCCCAGTAAATGGAAGTATGTGTAACACACGCTATGCTTACCCCATGGCTGCTGTTTCCCTGTGTCAAGTCAGGGTTCTGGCAGGAGACAGACTCCAACTCAGTTGGGTCAACTGTGAATAAAGGAGGTAGAGAGAACCAGCCAGGAGTGTTGAGGTCTCCAGAAAGGAGTTGACCACCCTGAGGAACCAGGGAAGGAAATGCTGTAGCAGAGCCAAGGAGAGTGGGAGCCACTGGGCAGGAGCTGTGGGAAGGAATGGGAGGAGAGATGCTGACTTCTCTCTGCCCACCCTCCCATCTCTTGCCTGACTTTCCCATCGGCTGACCCCAGCAGGAAGCCAGATGACAAGTGGCCCAGGGAGGTTAGCCTGCCAGGACAGAGACGCAAGCCAGGACAGTACCTCCAGGATGGGGACAGATGGAAAAGAGCCAGCTCATCTGCTGCTCCTCCTTTTCTCTCCTGCCTCAGGGTTTGAGCAGCTTCAAGACAGGAATCTTCAGTCTTCAGGGGCTTCAAAAGCACACTGAGGGGCCAGACCATAGCCTCTTGTTCAGTTCCTGATCTTGAGCTGGTTGGGAGACAGAGGAGCAGCAAAGGAGGCAATTCTCTCTGCTCCGATTGCGTAAGACCAAGTGGATGATTCAGCTGTTGCACTCACGTTCACCTTTTGCCTTTATGTCTGGTTTCCTGTCCTTTAACATGAGTTTGCTTCCTGGCCCACTCAGGGACTGAGGAAGTGACTGAGTGCCTTGCTCCTGGCCACAGACCCACCCCTACCTCTCAGGGAAGCACCTTTCACCACATGATCTGAGTCAGAAGTTAACTTCCCGGCTGGAATACTTTTATGTTTGATTATTCTTCAAGACCCAATTCTCCCCAATGCCTTTTTCTCATTTTAAAACATAGTTTCATTCAAAGCATCGGGCTCCTTAGCGGAGCCACCTACCTAGCGCGAGGGCTTCTAATCCTGCACCCGAGAAGCTCCAGTCCTCTGTCCAGGGACCTGCCAGTCCCAAGTGTTCATCTTCTGAGCTCTTGCCTTTTGTCGTACTTAGGTGCCAATTTCCAGACCAGACTTCAGTTTCATCTATAAAGGCAGTGGTATTGAACTAGATAATCTCTAAAAATTATCCCATGGGGAGTGACACTTTTAGGAAGTAAAGTTGTGCTGTAAAGGTTCATCTTTTGGCCATTTTATGTTTCTTAGAATTAGTTTTGGAAATCTTAATATAACTGAAGTTCTTGTGTTTCTAAGCGTCCGTAAAAGTATGATGTTTTACATATGATATCCAATCATTTGAAAAGCAACACAGGTACTTTTATCCTTAATAAAGCTGTAAAACATGAAAAAAAAATCAAAAATCTCTAAAACCTCATAAGCTTAATGATAAAACAATATCTCTAAAACCTAATAAGCTTAATAATGCTTATGGTATTCTAGCCCCAGTATCCAGACATAAATTTGGGGTTTTGTAGTTGATTATTTGGGTTTGCTGTTCACATATGAGTCATACTTCAGGAAACCTGAGAAAAATGTGCGTTGGTATTTCTGTGAGCTATTATAAAGCATCGTTCATAGGACACTTAACTACAGTGCTATTTGTAGGTCTTTCCCAAACAATAGATACTGATATCATCTTACAGGATCATTGTCTAGTTTGCCATACTAACGATACAGGTATTTGAGCTTATAAAAATATTCCGTTATTCCCATGAAACAACAGCTAAGTGAGCTTCGATCATATCTGTGAAAATGTGGCTCCACTCTCACTGATAGACGAGCAGTCAGGAATCCCAGGGCTCAGTTTAAAACAAATGCTTAGAGCTGCAGAAGGTTCTGGCAACAGATATTAGCTGTCATGTGCTTTCTTTACATCTTGACAGTTTCGAGAGTAAAAAATCTTTGTTAGATGTTCACTGCCCCCATAATTATTCACAGTGGGGAAAAGAGAAGCTCCGCCCTGGTTTGATTTCGAAGCTGCTGATGATCAGGAGCTAATTTCTAAGCCACTTAGCTGTGTATCATCTGGTTCACCATCAGACACATGCACACTTAGGGGTTGTATTCAGGAAAAGTTGCGTGCTGCTGTTTGTGGCTTTATGAGCTTTTGAGTCAATGACCATCCCACAGAAAGGATGTAGGACCATCCACGTAGGATACTCCACAGTGACACAGGTACCTGATCCGTGTGCTCTGGTCCATGCCGTCATAGAACTTGCCCTTCCACTCGGCTGAGCTAACAAGCCACAGAAGCACATGCAGTAACTGCTTGATGCACGCCAGTTGCTTTATTCTTCCCAGGCAGAGGCAGCCAACTTGACACCTAGGGGATCATAAGGGACCAGAAAGGAAGCAGATGGTGGGCAGATTTTCACTTCAAGTAAAAATGAACCGGTAGCATGCAAATGTCATGCAAAGCAATATGCAAACTATCACCCATTGTGTTTGAGTCATCAGCTCCTAAGGGCTCTGACTGATTCTTCCGCTTAGGAAGGTGCTTTGACTCCATTTTAGAGATAATTTCATTTCATTTCCAGAGAACTAAGGGCACTGAGGAAGCAAAGCCATTACCACATATTTTAAACAATGTCTAAAGGTTTGGCAACTGAGACTGGGTGAAGTCATTCAGAGTTTTAAAAACCATTTAAGATTTATTAAATTCTTAATTCCACTCTTGCCAGACTTACGGTAACAGTGGCATTAAAACAGCTAGTAAGTGGAAGGCATGTATTAACTACTGTAACAGGATCACATTTAATTCCCTCAATAATGGAGTGGAAAGTAGGCATTGTTAATACCAGTTAAACACAGTGTACCTGTAAGTAAACTGAGGCACAGTGAGGGGAAGTGGTTTCCCCAGACTTCCACAGCTATGGAGGAGCAGGGCCACCACCCGCCCAAGACCGGGAGTTGAATTTATTCCAGTCTCTGCGCTGTACCCTGGGATTTCCCATCCATGCTGAGACTCACAGAGGTTTCGTTTTTCTCATTTTAGCGTCTCTAAATCAGTAAGTTCTAATTAACATTTTTCTTAGGTTCTTATGTGAAGTAATGGCACACCTTATAATCAATGGCATCTGAGTTTTCACCTAAAATGGACTATGGAGTGAGTGGAAGGCTTCCTTAGAGGTTATTTTAAATGCACTGCAGTTGTCAGCAAGATAAGTTTTGGGTGGTCCAATTCACTCATTTATAATACAGAAAAAGATTTTTCTTAACATGAGAGCTGCCATCTCCTTCCAAGGGTCCCAAAGTTCTGAGACTATTTTAAATGTTGTGTTTTTGGCCGCGTGCAGTGGCTCATGCCTGCAGTCCTAGCATTTTGAGAGGCCAAGGTAGGAGGATTACTTGAGCCTAGGAGCTGCAGACCAGCCTGGGCAACATGGCAAAACTCCACCTCTACAAATATATGTATATATAAATTAGCTGGGTGTGGTGACTCACACCTGTAATCTCAGCTACTTGGGAGGCTGAGGCGGGCAGAACACCTGAGCTCCGGGATGTCAAGGCCACAGTAAGCCATGATCACGCCACTGCACTCCAGCCTGGGTGACAGAGTGAGCCCCTGTCTCACAAAATGAAAATTAAAATAAGTGTTTTGTTTTCATTTTGATCATAATCTATTGAAAAGAATGTAAGCATTTTCTGATTCTATAGATGATTGCTGCTACAAAGTCAGACTTCCATTTTGTTGTGTTTATAACTTCTTTGGAAGCAAATGTCTCACTGACTTTTTCAAAATGAGTCCACAGACTCCTAGGAATAGAGGGTCATCTTCTCAGGCTTGTGAGTCTTCCTAGGAAAGGGTAGGGAAAGTAGAATGTGTTCATTAATTTGCTCTGTAGGATGGGAGTGAATGCCATTCCATGAATTGTGCCTCAGTGAAGCCCGTGAAGTCCAGCCAGGATGGTTTTCTTTCACTTATCTTTCACTCCTTTTTAGTTTTCCACAGTTACCCCCTATTAGAGTTAAAGCTATCTCTATTAGTTCAAACGTGGGTTCCTTCAACAAGTCTGAATGTTCCTAAGTACAGGAGTTAGGTATTAAACAGGACTCAACATTTCTAAATTCAAAATCAGTTACACATCTGTGACATCTTATCTCCAGGTTTCTTCCCTTTGCTGGTGGTAAAGTAATGAAATATTATGGAATGACTTCAAGCCAAGGGAAGGCGAAGAACTGTTCATTTCCTTTTATGTTTATGGATTTCACCAATGGCTGGTACGGATCCTTTCTGAAGCTCCTTTTTGCTAATAAGTGGTTCATCTATCCACACGTGCCAGTGAGGTCTTGCTCTGACACCAGTCTTCCTGTGAGTTCAGAAATATGTTTGATCTTCTGCCATTAACTATATTAAATACACCATTCCTCTCACTTTCTTTGACATGTATTTGAAAAATAACAGAGAAACACCAAAATCGGCCACTCTTCTCCACTGTGGAAGTTGAATTGCTGTTTCTCCCTCTTTTCTGCGGAGCCTCCTCCCCATCTTTTTAGTGTGTATTTCCTATAATCCCTTAGCTATACCCACAACCTGTAGAAGGGATTAGCAGAAAGAAAATAATGCTACCAAATGATCGCAAATAGAGGCAGAGACAGAAACCGAGTGATGAAGCAAAACAGTCTCTACTTTTCCTATCAAGCCACTTGAGTCCACACAGAGGGCACCTGAGAGGCCCTTGTCTCTCTGAACTTCCTCTCTCGGGTGTTTCTGAAGCTCTTCCTGACACCTCTTGCTCTGAGTTAGTGGTTCTCAACGTATGATCCCCAAACTGGCAGCAGCATCACCTGGGAACTTGTTAGGAGAGCCGATCACTGCTCACTGAAACTCAGCGGGTGGACCCAGCAGTCTGTTTAGCAAGTCCTACATGTGACTCTAATATATGCTCAAGTTTAACAATCACCGCTTGAAAGTCTATCCCTGGGCATGTGAGAGAGCCAGGAAAAAGCCAGTCTGTCCTCGGGATTTAAACATTTTAGCTGTTCCTGGCCTGAGGGGCAAAGCATCAGACTGCAGCTGCACTATGAGGCAGTCTCAGCAGTCCTGCTGCAGTTGGACACCACACCCAGGGCAAGCTCCTAGAATCCGCATTTCCCCTTCTACTCTGCAGCCTGCTACCTGCGGTGGGGCGGGGGTGGGGAGGGGACTTGCCTACACCTGGGCTGGCTGGCTGCCAGTTCCTTTCTGCCAGCCTTAAATTCTAGAGCTTAGGCCCTGTTCCTCTGAAGAGTAGGCGTTGGGGTGAGAATTTCTAGCGTGACCCAGCTCCACATGTCAGCCTCCTCTTCCTGCTGGGTGGTTCTGAAGCATCGCACCCTCTACCGGCCCTCCATTCCCTTACTGGGAATGGGTCGGACATGCCCCTGTGCGGACTTTCTGTCTCTCGCTGTTGGGCCGCTGGGAAAGTGTAGTTATTGTAGTTTCCCATTCCAACCAAGCTATGCCTTTAAACACGTCGCGTTTCTCTTAGCCCGCTGAGAAGCTCAGCTGGGAAGTCTCATGAAGTTTATAGAAATAGAATATTTGTGCCTAGAAATCCGGGCATGAGATTATTGTGATCGAGATAGTCACTTTTTCTATGCCTGGTTGCTGAGCTAGGGTAGAACAGTGATCAGCGTCAGGAGACAGCTTTCTAGCAGAGAAGCCAAGGCCCTATGTTTGGCTCACTCGGTAGACTTCCAGGCCTAATCATCTAATTTGCAGGTGATGTGAAACCAAGTAAGCTGAACTAGCAAGATTCAAAAAGTCCTCTAGTGCCTGGGGAAGTAGGTAAATACCAGGTAAAGCTGAACTGCAGTAAAGGTAAAGTATTACACCTGTTGAAAAGAGAAAAACCAGCCAGCGAGGTACGGTGGCTCACGTCTGTAATCCCAGCACTTTAGGAGGCCAAGGCAGGAAGATCGCTTGAGCCCAGGACTTAAAGGCCAACCTAGGCAATAAAGTGAGAAATTTTGTCTCTACAAAAAAATTTTTTTCAATTAGTTGGGCATGGTGGCACATGTCTGTGGCCCCAGCTACTCAGGAGGCTGAGGCAGGAGGATCACTTGAGCTTGGGAGGTTGGACTGCCGTGCGCTATGATTGCATTGCACCAATGCACTCCAGCCTGGGTGACGGAGTGAGATTCTGTAAACAAAAAAAAAAAAAAAAAGGAAAAGAAAGAAAACTAGCAGCATAGGGGAGACAGCTTATCAATGGCTCACATTTTTTTAAAAGTGTATTTAGACAGTAAATTTAATCTGGTCAGTAGTGTGATACAGACACCAGAACCTCATCTAATCATAGACTGCTGTATTCGAGATAGAAGGCAAATAATAGCTAATGCTTCTGACTGGCTGGCTTACTTTGTCCATAGTAAGCACTGTTACTAGTACCTAGGGCTTTACATGAATTTTACATGAATAACCTCATTAATCCTAACATCAACCCATTTGGGGAAGTACTATTATTAATGTTATTTTACCCATGAAGTCCTTCTCTAGGTGATTCAGCATGTGTATAGATGAGCAGGAACCTTCAAAGGAGAGACTGGAGTGGTAAAGAGATTTGGAATTGTGCTGGAAAAGATGAGGAAAACTCAAAAGAGCTAGAGTTTTTCAGCCACATGGAAAGATAACTTTCGTTGATGTAAGAGAGATCTTCAGGTTTTGGCAGATAATGGGTAGGGTGGTAAGGCTAGCTGTCCATGAGTCTGGGATAGAAGTGACAGCCACAGGCAGGCAGGGTGGTGGTTAAGAGCAGGACTTCTGGACTCAGATGGCCTGGGCCGAATCCTGGCTCTGCCACTACTGTGTGTGACCTTGGGCCAATCTCATGTTTCCTGTACTGAGTGTTGTCAACTGTAAATGGAGATGATGATAGTACTCAGTCCTCAGGTGAGGATTAGAGGAGCAGATGCCTGGAAGGCCCTATCACAGAGCCAGGTGTGTGGTCCCTGCTCAGTAAGGGTTAGCTGCTATTATTGTTGTCATGTTGATCAGGAGAACTGTTTATAGATGCAGCAAGCTGCTGAAGAAAGTCATGGGTTCTTCTTAATGAAAACAGTTGTGCATTCCACCTAGCAAGGATGTAATTCTAGGTTTTTCAAGGTGCCAATGAAATATTCTCTCTCTCTCTTTCTCTTTCTCCCCCTTTCTCCCCCTCCCCTCCCCTCCCCTCCCCTCTGCTCTTCCCTTCCCTTTTCCCTTTCAAGATAGGGTCTTACTCTGTCACTCAGGCTGGAGTGCAGTAGCATGATCATAGCTCACTGCAGCTTCAAACTCCTTGGCTTAAGCCATCTTCCCATATCAGCCTCCTGAGTAGCTAGGATTACAGGTATGTGCCACCATGCTAAGCTAATTTTTATTTTTTATAGAGATGGCATCTCACTCTACTGGACCTGGACTCAAGCCATCCTCTTGCCTCGCCTCCCAAAGTGCTAGGATTATAGGCACGAACCATCACATCTAGCAAAACATTATGTTTCTCTGACTTTGAGGATTTTAAAGAAATAATGTCAGTATTTTCATTTTTGCCTTTAAGAGTTTAATGGTTTCACAGTTTGCATAATGAAGGGTACAAATGTCTCTTGCTGTGAGACAGTGCATCAGTTGGGCTAAATGTAGAAACCACAGACCCCGAAGTTCAGTGGCCTACAGAAGCAGTGCCTTTGTCCCTTGCAGGCACTCGACCTAGGCTGAAGGAGGCTCTGCCATTTTTAACTCAGCTTCCAAGGGCTCTTGAGGCATCTCCATCCAGTGAGACAGAAGGGGACAAGAGTGTGGAGAGGGTGTTAGGAGCGAGGCCTGGAAGAGGCACACATCACTTCTGGGTACATTCCATTGGCTAGAACCCAGTTATGTGGCTTTACTGAGAAGCAAAGAAGGCTGATGGGAAATGTAGTCTAAGTTGTGTACCCAGGTCCAAGGGAATTGATTTTGGTGGATGGTTAACAGTTTGGGCCACCAGTGGCATTGAAAAGGGAATTCATATTAGGTTCAATCAGTAATAGTGTCTTTATTCAATTTTTGATTTCCCTTTTGTTCTGATGAAGTTACGACTTGGATGTCACTATCATTTTTAAAGCCCAAAGACCAATTACCTCTTTTGTTACCTTAATTTTGTCACTTTAGTTTTAGGAGAGATGCAGGAAGTTCAGCTTTAGCTGTTAAAGATGGTGAAGAAAGAGCTGACTCGCTAAGATCCACTTTCATCGTGCAGAGGAACACATTTGAATAATGAAACAGCCTACAACTAAACAGCATACCAAATATTTGTCTTTGGAAAGTTCATCATAGAAAGCAAGGCTTATTTCATTGCTGAAGGAGAAAGATTACATTAACCAGGTAGGGTGTGACTATATGCAGGATGTTTTAACAACTTCTGTTCTTTTGCAGTTATTTTAAAACTGTCATAGTTAGGTTGTAAAGATCTTTAAATGATATACCAGTTCAGTTTAATAGTTTCGTCTCTTACCTGCTCTCAAACTGCAGTTCTTCGGTATGTTTTTTGAGTTCATTTCTTCCCCTGGATGTCATCCTTAATATAAGATTTGAAATAACTATTATGATTGGATTACTTATATATACACCTCAATCCATCCTCCGTTTATATGTGATAAGCTTTTACAGTTCATCGTGCATATGTTATATAGTCAGAAGATAAGGTGTAAGCTGAGTAAAATGTTACGGTAGGAGCAGGATTCAACAAATAATTATATGCCTTCTGTGAGCCGGACATCTGCTTTGCACTGTGCTGGGGAAGCTACCCTGAAGTAGGCAGACAAGGTCTCTGTCCTCTTGCACTCATAGTCAGCCCAGGTAGGCAGGCATCCATTTACAAAGCAGTGTGACAGGCAAGGCAGGCGTTTCAGGAAACACACGAAGCTCTGGGGTTTACTGAGTGGAGGCTGCCTTGGGTTAAAGGCACACATTTGTAATCGTGTTCTTTGGCCTCAGAAATGGCCATGCCGGTATGCTGCATCAGCAGGATTGCTTCACAGGTCAGAATCCATTGCAGCAGGGTTCTACAGGCTAAGCCCTTTGCTTTATTATTTCACGGTGTCATTGCGGTTGTGAATAGTGCTTGAATGTTTGGCACTGGGCTTCATTTGTTGATACAAATGTTGGATGGGATCATACTCGTTTTTGTGAAATGGAATCCTCATTGAGCCACCACCAACAGACAATGCTTTATGGAGGTCCTGTTTCGTGATGGGATGTTGATATCCGATAAGCAGTCCTTACTGGTGTGCGGTGTACAGTTATCAAATGATTTGTTTGCTCCAAGGAGTTAACCAAACAACATGGGCATTTCATTTTCAACTCTAGCCTCTCTTGTTTAAGCAAGGTAATAAACTCTCCGGGCCCAAATATGGTTTAGCTGTTAGTACAAGAAGGATGGGAGAAACGTGTCAGCCCTTGGAAGTGAGCCAGGGTTGTGGGAGGTAGAGTGGTGAGATGGGATGACCCCAGGTGCTAGGGTCTGGGAAAGCTGGCCCTCGCCCCTCCAGAAAATACCCTGCTTTCCCATTTGTGGAAAGGGCTGGTTCCTACTCTTCCAGATTGCCATGGAGGTTACAGATGATGTGCATAAAGCAGAATCACGCTTCAGCCCTTCATTCTTCCCCAGATATGTCTCATGCCAGGCACTGTGGAAGACACTGGGAACATAGCCATGAACAAAACAACCCCTTAACCGAGCTTATAGACCAGTCTGGAAAGACAGAATAAGCAAGGCGGGCTGGGCGCGGTGGCTCAACGCCTGTAATCCTAGCACTTTGGGAGGCCAAGGCGGGTGGATCACAAGGTCAGGAGTTCAAGACCAGCCTGGCCAACATGGTGAAATTCTGTCTCTACTAAAGATAAAAAAAGTAGCTGGGCATGGTGGCAGGTGCCTATAATCCCAGCTACTTGGGAGACTGAGGCAGGAGAATTGCTTGAACCTGTGAGGCGGAGGTTGTGGTGAGCCAAGATTGCACTACTGCACTCCAGCCTGGGCAACAGGGTGAGACTCTGTCTCAAAAACAAACAAACCAACAAAACCC
The DNA here is from genome assembly GCA_963573385.1 of Cacajao melanocephalus. Taxonomy (NCBI): domain Eukaryota; kingdom Metazoa; phylum Chordata; class Mammalia; order Primates; family Pitheciidae; genus Cacajao; species Cacajao melanocephalus. Next base: position 11,741 of record CAUYLG010032082.1, read on the forward strand.
ACACTTTGTTGTTTCCTATGATCTGTGCTAGAGGAAGTAAAAGAAGAAAAAAATAATAAAATTTTAAAAATGAGCAAGGCACATATGTAAAATGTTGAGTATGCTATTGGTGATGATTTCCAAAGAGAAACGGGACAAGGGAAGGGACTTAGTAGTCAGGAATGGGTTGCAGTTTCAGATGCAGCAGCAAGGGAAGATGTCACGGGGGAGAGAGCCTTAGAGTAAGGTCTAAAGGAGGCGAGGCAAGATGTTCTGGCAGATGAAACAGCAAAGATCTTTGATATGATTTGGCTGTGTCCCCACACAAATCTCATCTTGAACTGTAGTTCCTGTAACATAATCCCACGTGTTGTGGGAGGTAATTGAAATATGAGGGAGTGTTTTTCCCATGCTGTTCTCATGATAACAAATAAGTCTCGTGAGGTCTGATGGTTTTATAAAGGGCAGTTTCCTTCACATGCTCTCTTGCCTGCCACATGGAAGGCAGGCCTTTGCGCCTCCTTCACCTTCCGCCATGATTGTGAGGCCTCCCCAGCCATGTGGAACTGTGAGTCACTTAAACCTGGTTTTTCTTTATACATAATTACCCAGTCTCAGGTATGTCTTTTCAGCAACCTGAGAACAGACGATACAGCCTTGAACCAGGAATGTACCTTTTATAGTTGAGGACTAGACAGAAATGGACCAAAGAAAGAGGGGTGGTGGGTGAGGCCGAGGAGGTGCAGACGGGGCCCTGGCACGCTCAGCGGCAGCTAGTGCTGCAGGGACCGTGCAGTGGCCATGAGGTCTGAGCTTGAACTCTCCTGTCTTGCTGACTCTTAAAATAACCAAGAGGTTGTGTGTGTGTGTGCACACACATAATGTTTATATATAATAATAATTTTTAAAACATTCCATCTTGCACACCAAACCTTAAGTAATTTTGTGAATTCATAAACAGTTGGATCTATGTAAGGCCTTAAAAACCATCTTGTGAAGTGGTTTATGTACGTTAAGCAGTGGGTCCATTGTTGGTACACTTTCTGGTAGAGTCTTTTATGAATTCTCACTGTGTATAAACAGACAAGGTGGAGCTGCCCAGACTAAAATCTGGAACAAGGCTGAGGATCACACCAGCTCCCTTTTCCCAAGGTAGTACCCGGGGCTGCTCCAAGGGACTGTGAACCCCCTGAACTCAGTCTGAGGCTGGCATCTGGTCCAGAGGATGCCAGACTTTCCTGTACATCAGAATCACCTGGGCGACTTTTGCCAACATATGCAATAGTTGAGTCACTCTTGTATATCTACGACCCAGATCCTGCAATTAGCAATTTTCATCAAATACATCTATCCATCCTCCCATCCCTCTATCAACCCAGGGCAGATATTCATGTATCCACCTGTGGGATTTAAAATAATAATAATAATAATAATAATAATAATGGCAGGGCCCCTATTCTCAGGCCTACTGCATCAGAATCCTTGAGCTTGGGGCCACTGTGGGAACCACCCATCTAGTCCAGATTCCCTTTTTTGCTGTTAAGGAAAGTGAAGCTCACATAAATTGTCTTTCTCAAGTTCCCACAGATAGCCGGTGGCAGGACTCTCACCAGAACCTGGGTCATCACCTGTTTTTGGAGGACCCACCTTTCCGAGATTTTGCTTTGTATCTGCTTAGCAACATCAGCTCTTTCTAGGATGAAATAAACCTCGGGTCCCACTCTTTATCCATGAACAGTTTGCTGAGCCTCTACTATCTTGGGGGATTGCTAAGAACTTATTTTCTCCTTGGTTGAAAGTTTCAATCATTATTGGGAAAAAAGAAGTATAACTATAGAAACAAATGTTTCCTGGCCGGGCATGGTGGCTGACACCCAGAATCCCAACACTTTGGGAGGCTGAAGCGGGAGCATAATTTGAGTTCAGGAGTTTGAAACCAGCCTGGCCAACATGATGAGATCCCATCTCTACAAAAAATTTTTACAATGAGCCAGATGTGGTGGCACACACCTGTAGTCCCAGCTACTCAGGAGGCTGAGGTGGGAGGGATCGCGTGAGCCCAGGAGGTTGAGGCTGTAATGAGCTTTGATCACACCACTGCACTTCAGCCTGGGCAAAAATATTTCAAAAATTTTTTAAAAAAAGGAAAGAAAGTAAGGTTTCCAGAGTACAGGTGTGTGTCTTTGCGCTTAGCTGCCTCAAGGAGACAGCAATGGGAAAAACACTGGACTGGGAGTCCGGAGATAAATCCCAATCTTGTCCTGCAGCAAACTTTATAACAGTTGGAAATGCACTCCACTCTCTGAGCCAGTTTCTTGCTTTAAAGAACCAGTAGAGTTAACAAGATCTTACTAATTGATTTCAATGGTATTTTCCAGCTCTGAAATTTGGGAACCACTAAATTAGTATCCAGCCAAAGACTGACCTGGTCAGCTCAGCTTCCTGGACCCCTGCAGGCTATGATCCATTTTCTTCCCTTCAGTCTTGTTAAGTTAGCCATAGATGCCAGAAGACGGATAAGATGCTCCAAACCTAGAGCAAAAAGAGAATTTTCAGTTGCCAGCTCCAGTGGGACTTGGTTCCCCCTGAGAGCTGTGTTTTAGCAGTTTCCCCAAATCTAAGCTCCCCAGGAAGCCCCCACCCTGCTCCTGATGTGTTCTTCTCTGTAACTGCAGAAAAACTGTACAGCACTGACCTTTAGTTCCTTCTGGCTCTCCAAGCAGGCTATGGGCCCAGTGTCTGCCACTTGGATGTTAAGGTTGCTTCTATCACTTTTCAAAACCCAACCCAACAAGAAATGAGTGGAACTAGCAGCTCACGGGTTAGTGGCTGCATGTGGGCCTGAGTGTTGAGCACCACCTTTCCCTTAGTATGCCATCCTGACCTTCAAGGGATGAAAAGTGGGTTCTTTCATCCCTTTATTTTATTTTTTGAAAATTTTTTTATTAAAACAATTTTTTTAGAGACGGGTTCTGGATCTGTCACCCGGGCTAGAGTGCAGTGGCGTGATCATGGCTCACTGCAGCCTTGACCAGTTCAAGTGATCCTTCCACCTCAGCCTCCCAAGTACTTGGGATCACAGGCATGTGCCACCACACCTGGCTAATTTGTTTTTATTTTTTATAGAGATGGGTCTCCCTATGTCACCTAGGCTGGTTATAAACTGCTGGATTCAAGCGATCCTCCCACCTCGGCCTTCTAAAGTGCTAGAATTACAGGCGTGAGCCATGGCACTCAGGCTTCATGCCTTTGGGTTTGTTTGTTTTGTTTTTTGTTTTGTTCTGTTTTTTGAGATGGAATCTTGCTCTGTCACCAGGCTGGAGTGCAGTGGTGCCATCTTGGCTGACTGCAACCCCTGCCTCCTGGGCTCAAGTGATTCTCCTCCTGCCTCAGCCTCCAAAGTAGCTGGGATTACAGTCATGTGCCACCATACCCAGCTAATTTTTGTATTTTTAGTAGAGATGGGGTTTCACCATGTTGGCCAGGATGGTCTCAATCTCCTAACCTCGTGATCCACCCGCCTTGGCCTCCCAAAGTGCTAGGATTACAGGCATGAGCCACCACGCCCAGCCCATGCCTTTGTTTTAAATACTGCCCACCCTTGGCACCTCCTACTACTACTGCCTGCCTGTCTGTCAGCTTGCAGAGCCAACCAACCTGACGGGGATCAGTTTCATGTCTCTAGCCCTCCCTAGCTCTGCAGGTTCCCTTTGACTCATCCCTCTGGTACCTTCCCAAAGGAAAGTGGTTTCCCAGAATTCTTTTGTGAAGGTTTTATGCATCACAAATCTAAAGTTACAGGTGGGACCACTTCCTCCTTTCATAGCCAGCTATGGTTTTGATGGCCCTGGTTCAGTTCACCTTCACCCCTCAGACTGGGGGCACTGCCTTTCACTTACCCAAACTTTATATGGGTCATGAAAAAAGAAAGATAGTATGAACATTTTAAAATTAGTTACAAATCTGAAATAAAATTTTTTAAGAGTAGCCAAGGAAGACCCATAGCTATAGGGTCTGCTCTCTATGGGAAGGATGGCTCAGGACACAGAATGGAGCAGTGGTTATGAGCATGCGCTTGGAATTCACGTGGGCCTGAGTTTGAATTCTAGCCACACAACTTACAGAATGACTTTGATCGAGGTACAGGATCCTTCTAAAATGTGGTTTGCTCATCTCTGTGATTAAAATAATAATAGCCTCCTTCACAGAACTGTTACATTAATGAGAGGCTGCACAGAAGGCATTCAGTGTAGTACCTGCCACATAGTAAGCACTTGGTACATATTAGCTATTGTCATTATTAAAATAGAAAGAAGTGCTAGGAATAAGCCAGAAGTACAGGGTTTGGGGTCAGATGGCCCAGGATTGAATCCCAATGTTATGGCTTACCTCGAGCAACCTGTGTACTTACCTGTGTAACCCCGAGCAAGTTACTTAACCATTCTGTGCCCCAGTGACCTTGTCTGTAACTTAGGAATTCTAACAATCCCTATCCCTTACGGTCATTGTGAGGATTAAATGAATTAATTCAACTCAGAAAATATTTGCATGCCTACTGTGTGCCTGGCAGTGTTCTGGGACCTGAAGGCTTAGTTAGTAATGAAGACAAAAACCTCTGAACTTCTGTCATTATGGAACTCACATTGTAGTGGGTTATGGGGAGGAATGGTGATAAAATAAGTAAAACATAATTCATGCAAAAGCATTAAACATTGTGTGCGAATCGAGTGCATTTGAAATGTTTATACAAGTACTTGCCTGCCTTATGGAAAGCAACTAATAAATGCTAGTTATCAACAGTAATTATCAATATATTATTATTCCTGCTATTGCTACCACTAGAGATAGTAAATATATTTAAGTTTATAATAAACACATGATGCAAGGAAAAATAAAATTTGCACTACAGTGTAGATGGCTTGGATATGAAAGGGCTACATGAACTTTTGGACTGATATAAAAGTATATGTGATTAACTTTTCTGATAGTACTGCTGAGCTGCTTTAGACTCCACTGTGTAATATAATTCATCTTAGCCAATATTGCTGCCAGATATTAGCTCTGGACCCTAGAACTGTATTCTTACTAGATTAGATGTGGGCAATATGCTGAATTCAAGTCAGCACACTCTAAAGGCCCGTGTGTGTGTGTGTGTGTGTGTGTGTGTGTGTGTGTGTCTGTCTGTGTGTCTTCACATAGTTTACAGTGATAATTTAGTGGCTTTGGGGCACAGTGGGCAGCCTGTAATATTCTTTCCAGATCTCAAATTTTGCGATTTTTTTTTTTACATTGTATTTTGGCAAGCAGTGGTTGTGTCTAAGTAACACAGAAAAAGTCCTTTTTCAACAAAGCCTTTTAAAAAGCCTCCAGGCTCTCAGGCATTCAAAAAAACAGAGTTGTGGTTTTTTTTTTTGTTGGTTTTTTTTTTGTTTTTTCCTTCTTGCAAGTCTTAGCCGTGAAGTCAAGGTCACTGCTCCCCAGGGAGCTCAGCTGCACAAGAAGCCTAGCACTGCATTGCTGGGCCTGGAGCCTGCCCTGACCCTCTGTGCTGGACTGTGGTTCCCCACCCAGCTCCTGGACCCTTGCTTTTCTTTTCCAGCGGTATCCCAGGCAATAATAAAGAGGCTTTTAAAATCGCAGAGGGGGAGCTCTTTCCCGACTGTGGGCCACCAGGCCTGCCTGCAAAAATCAGATACATGCAGCCCGTTTTCACACTGATTCATCTCTCTGCTTGCTTTTCACTCCGTTTTGCTGCTTTTCTGTGTCAAAGTTTTTGTGTGGTGGTTCTTCCACCACACCCTTGTCATGTTTTTTGTGATTCTGAGCAGGCAGGCCATCATTGCCACCAGCATTTCAAGGACACATGGTCTATTATGATGGTCTAAAACAAAACAAAAAGACTGTATTACGCACTTTCCAGACCCTTTATTTAAATGAAACCTTGTAACAGAGACCCAGTATGTGAAACAGATAAGAACACTTGTGACGTAGAGCAAGTTATATACTGAGTAATAGCACAGATGCTGGAGAGGCACAAGCTGGATTCAGGTCTTGGCCTCTGTGACTTACCATCGTGCCGTGGGACCTTGAACAAAATACCCAATATCTCTGTGCCTTCCTTCTCAGTAAAACGGGGATAATAAGAGAGTCCTTATCTGTGATAAGGTTAGTAGAAGGATTAAATGCTTTCAGGTGTATAAAATGTTAAGCACAGTTCCTGACATATAATAAATGTTCAATAAGTATTTTATTACTGTAACAAAAACGATAATTACCATTAGTAATATCCCCCATGGGGGAAAAGAATAAAAATTAGGGACCCCAATTTATTAAGCCACAGAGGAAAAAAAAAATAAGCTGCAAGTTGAGTCATGCAAGAAACTGCCTTTCCTTTTGTTCCTAAGCAAATAGCTGCAGATAAATGGTTAAATATCTCCACTGGTAGCTATCTGGGTTCACCTTACCTTATGGAGAGTACTGATTTACTGAGCCCCAGATGAATAAATAATTGACTATTTCCCTACCTGCTCCTTTTATCTTGCAACATGTGAGTTACCATACTCTCCCTCTTTCCCCTTCAACCCACTTTTGCCCTTTAAATGTTGAAGCCCTCAAATTCATCTTTGGAGAAAGGCACAGACCATGGACTGTATCTGTGATTCCATGTGTTTTTCTCTAGGCATTCCTTAAAGTTGGCAAAATGAACTTTTGAATGAACTGAGACCTGTCTTGGATACCTTCTGGTTTACAATCATCAACAGTCTCTCAGGGTTTCCCACGGAGTCGTTAAAAACAGTTGTTCAGTATGGTACTTTCAATGCCATGCTTTTCACAAATTGCTTTTGCCCATAGAAAACATCGAATAAATGTCAGAAGACCAAAAAAAAACACAATTTTCATACTGTTTTCTGGAATGGTTACTTAATTATTTAGCTTATGAGCAGGCTCTCAAATAGGCTAACTTTCATTCAGGCCACAAGGCTGGTTTTGTTGGTGATTGGGCAACTGTGCCCTTTCTCCCTCTGCATGAGGACCAGTTGCTCACATACAGGCCACCTCTGCATGTCACAGCCATCAGGATTCTGCCACTTAAAAGGGTAAAGTGGTGTTCTGTTTAGGGGTACCACCTTGACTGAATGTAGAATCTGCAGACAACTTCCTCGCCGTAGGTGGTGTAGGTGTGTGGCTCACAGCCTCTTAGGGCTAGTGGTGCCATGCCGGGAAGAGCTAGACTTGCCCACTGTTCTTTCTGCAGCAGATACGTAATTACATGATGCCAAAGTATTAATTACTGTTTTAGTGCATTGCCAGCAAGCAGTCTTCTGGTTGACCCAACATTTCTGCAGGAACTCTCAGGCTTAGCACGCTGGGAATGTGCTTGGAAGAGAGAAGTTCCTGACATATCTGTGTATAATGTGTGTACTATAGATATATGAATATGTACACTAAGCTGTGCAAAACAAACATGCCTCAGGTTAGTCCTAAAAGAAATTGGGTAACAGGCTTAAAAAGCCAAGCAAACCCCAGCTGTCTTGTCTTTTATCATTTGGTATTTCACAGGATTTGTGCCTCTCCATACTTAGCTTTAGGGATGTGCTGATTTCTTCCACTAGTGTTCTTTGTTCCACCCCCTCTAAAAAGTCTCCACCCATCCTCTCTGCCCCCATGTATCTGTATTTGCCTCCTTCCCCCGGCTTCTTACCTGCCTGCTGAATCCTCCAAGTTCTCTTATTTTGCACAAGCTTCCCCTTACCCCTGTGTCTTCCTCTTAAGTTGGTTTCTCTTCACATCCAGAATTCTCCCTCAGAGCATGCATTCCCTGGCTGCATTTGCCCCTCATGACAGCCCTGATTCTGTCCCTGCTGCTTCCGAATTTGCTACCCCACCCCCCTGCCCTGTGGTATGGTAGAGCTGACTAGCTGCCCTCCTGCTGCCTTTCCTCTTTCTCCTGGGCACAGGGGGCAACCTTCTTCGGCCTTCTGTGCCTTGCAGGTATAGCTACATGTCTAAGTTTCAACCATGGGGGTGTGGGCAGAGTGATATATGACCCACAAAACCTCATACACACTGTTGTCTTGAACTGTGTCCCTCAGAAAGTTATGTTCAAGTCCTAACCCCCAGTACCTGTGAACGGGACCTTACTTGGAAATGGGACCTTTGTCAATATAATTAAGATATATATTAAGATGAGGCCAAACAGGAGTAGGGTGGACCCTAAATCCAGTGACTAGTGTCCTTACTAAGAAGGGCATGTGTAGGCAGACACAGGGAAGATGACCCAGGGAAAATGGAGGAAATGGAGGTAGAGACTGGGGGTAAGCAGACACAAGTCAGGGAGCACCAAGGATTTCCTGGAATCACCAGAAGCTGGGAAGAGGCCAGGAAGGATTCTGCAGAGCTTTCAGAAGGAACATGGCCCTGTGATTTTCATTTCAGACTTCTAGCCTCAGAACTGTGAGAGAAGCCATTTTCTATGTGTTAAGCCACTGAATGTGTTGTGACTCCTATTACACGAATCCTGGGAGACTGCCACACACCCCATCTTCTGTCTTCTCCAGACTAAAAGTTGATAAACCAGGATGGCTTTGGAAGTACATGCTGAAGCTGGAAGAATACCCCTGCGACTATGCCCACGCCTATTGGACCTTATATTTCACGTGTGAAATGAACACACACTGGATGAAGCCATTGAGATACTTAGGATGTATCTGTTATAGCAGCTGATACTACCTTATCAAAAACACCCACGTACAGAGAGATTAAGGCAGCTACCATAGGTACACACCAACTCTTCTTGAAACAATCTCTCTGCTGAGCTTCTAGGATTTCCCCTCCCTCTCCCTCCCTTTCACTGGTGGAACCTCTTCACATCTGCCACTGAAATGCAGGCTGCCCCAGGGTTTGTCTTCAGCCAGCTGCTCCACATCCCACCCTGAGCCATCTTAAGCACCTTCAGCATCCACTTACATCCCAATGTTGCCCAAGTATAGAAGCCCAAGCCAAACTTCCTTCCCACACTCCAGGCCCCATGACCACCTTCCTCCAGTCATCTCCTGCCTCGTGTCAGCCTCCCACCTCTCTGCAGAGCATCAGAGGCTTTCCATGAGGCACACAGTTGGGTTCGACTTTTTTTTTTGAGACGGAGTCTTGCTCTGTTGCCCAGGCTGGAGTGCAATGGCACGATCTTGGCTCATTGCAACCTCTGCCTCCTGGGTTCAAACGATTCTCCTGCCTCAGCCTCCCAAGTAGCTGGGACTACAGTATGTGTGCCACCACACCTGGCTAATTTTTTAGTAGAGATGGGTTTCACTGTGTTAGCCAGGATGGTCTCAATCTCCTGACCTTGTGATCCACTTGCCTCGACCTCCCAAAGTGCTGAGATTACAGGTGTGAGCCACCGCGCCCAGCCAGTTGGGCTCGACATTAACGTTCCTCACACTTGGTCATCCCACTTTCCCCGCAGCCCTAACCAACCTAGCGAGCCTATTGCTTGGCTAGTGGAGTAATTGCTTTTCAGGTATTTGTTGGTCAGGGTGGCCATGAACTTGCTGCTTTTTGATATTTCTGAAAGATTCTATTGAGAGAAACGGTATACAGGGAGGATTTCCACTCCTCGCACCCTTTTACAAATTCTCAAATCTATCCCTGGATGAAGCCTGAAGCTCACACTTGTGGCCCTGCCTGATGGTTTCCTGAACGGCTTGCTTATGCCAGACGCCTCCATTGGAGAAGGTTGCAATTAACAGCTGTGTGAAATGCACAGTGGCATTCACTGGAGGACCCTGCTGAAGAGCTTGCTCATTCTATCACACAGACTCCTCTTTTTTCAGTCCCACAGAGGACTTTTTTCTCGTATGCAATTTCGGAAAGGTTGGCGACTGGGGGCATTTTCGTTTCTGTGGCTTTTTAAAATCCATTTTAGTCCCCAGGTTGTGTAAACTGATCCTGGTTGTATTCGTGTTGCCTGTTAGGAAGCATTTGTGACCCACTTCTAGTAAGTGCAAGGGCCTTACAGTACATGGTTTTTGTATTAATTCCTAGCTTCCTCTGATCTTTCTGGTTTTACTTCCCACATATATTTTTATTTTGTGTGTGTTTATATAATCACCCTTTCAATCAAGGGTAAAGGTAAAGTATGGATAAATAAGATGTCCCGCAAATCTCATATTTGAGATGTCCAGAACTAGTGTAGTTTTCTTTTCCCCAGGAGAGCCCTTTCTCCTGTGTTCTTAGGCCCCTAAGTGCCCCATCACTCAAACCAAAAACCTAGGATGATTTACCCTGACCCCCAGTCCCCCTTCTCACCACTCTGTCATCAATCCCTGTTAATAACCAGCTGCATATTTTGTAGACTCCATATAGGAGCCTCACCTTGGGCCCCTTCTGGGGCTGGCCACTGCATTGGCACCCATCTGGCAGTCCCCAAGATTACTACAACGTGGGGTGGCCATACTACTTCCCTGTTTAAAGACCTTCAGTGACGTATCTTCAGACTGAAGTCCAGATTCGAGCCTCTTTCTCAGCCTCTTTCTCCCTTCACCTGTCACTTCCTATCCTTACAACCTGAGTTCTGGCAATGCCAGACCAGGCACTCACATCTCCCAGAACTAAGCTGTTCCTGCCCCTTGTCTTGACAACATGCTTCCCTCCTTCTCTGTCAAGCACAGCCCTGAAATGTCTTCTAGAAGCTTCAGCTTCAGCATCACTTCTACCTTGGAGTCTTCCCTGACTCCTGCATCCCATACCAGGGAGACACCTGTTCACTGATGCACTTCTGTGTGCAAGAGGTCGTAGCAAGGCCCAAGGGTCTTCCCTCTATCGCTTTTGCTTCACTTTTCACACTGTAGCATAATTGGTTCTCTCTCTATTTCTCTTCCCTAATAGGCCAGAGTTTGTTTGTGGCAAGAAGCAAATCTTACCTTTGTGTTCCCTCAAAGCTCTTCTAGAAGCAGGCTCAACTCTGCTTAGGCTCTTCCAAAATGAATTACATATAGTATTGCCGTGTGAAACCACCACAGTGTTATACCATTGCAGGCTTTTCCATAGTCTGTAAAAACAAGTAGGTACAGTCAGTGGAGGGAGAATGCCATTAACAGTGAGTGCACAGAGACCTGGAATACAAATGGCAGAGGTGGCTTCTTATGGGGAAACACACTCTCCTTGTGCCCAGCACACAGAGGCATCTGACAAACATGGCCTCCACGCCACTGTGCCCGGCTCCCAGTCCATCCTAACACATCAGTTCCGACTCCGGATTACATCCGGTGGACTTCAGCTCTCCTTTTCGCCATTGCACTGCTCATGGTCATGTATTGTCACACGCCTTACTGAACTTCAGCAGCAGACCCTGGTTCCCTCTCAGCTCTGTCCTTTACCAGTCCAGTTTCCACACGAAACAGGAGTAGCCTTTGTGAAAGATACACCCTCTCTCAAAGCCCTTCAGAAATGACTGTTGAGCTCATCTGAACTTTTTTTATGACCTGCAAGGTCCTTCCAACTGGCCCCAGCCTGTCCCTCGAGAGCCTTCTCTGAGCCTGTCCTCCTCTTCTCTGAGCAGCACGCTTGGCTTTGTCAGCTCTTCACATGGGCTGAGCATCCGCCACCATGCAGCCTTCACACATGCAGCTGCTTCTACCTGAACTGCTCTCCTTCCAGCTTTCCCCATGGCTCCCTGCGCCAGTCCTTTCAGCTTCACCTCGCTGTCCCCTCCTGGGCCTCCCTGACTGAGGCATCTCCCACCTTCACAGATGGATCATGGCTCCTCCCTGTATTGTGAGCTCTGTGCAGCAGAAACTGCCCTCTCTGCTCCCCCCCGCCCCCCGCCCCCATCCCAGTGCCTAGCACAGTGCCTGGGACAAGGTAGGAGGTGCTCGAGGAGTAAATGCTGAAAGGGAAAAACAAACTGGAAGAGGAAGAAAGGTCTTGGAAGTTCCAAGTTGATTGGTAAAAGTGTGTTGTTACTGGGGCTCCTGTTACACTCAAGGTCACATGGATTTAATTTGAGACTTTTTTATAGTTAAAAATGTCAAGCTCCTTTGGAGGCCAAGCCTCCCATATGCACAGAGTGTTTTTATTCAGTATAGCTGTTACCCAACATTTGAGACAGATTTGCTTTAGACTGGTGGTTTGGCTCTGTCTAGCGTTTGTAGCCATGATCTCCACTTGCTAATTTAGGGCATACCTAGATTTCCAGCACACATTTCCCCCTCTCGGCAATGTAGGACATAAGCCAGGGGACGTTGGTGTCCCTAGACGGTGCCTCCACATCCTGGCTCCAGAGTCTGTGGTCTCTCTGGGTGCACTCTCTCTTCTGGGTCACTCCCATTTGTTCTCATTTCACTATTTTTGTCCCTGGCAATTGTCTGGACGGAAATTCACCAGAGTTCAACATTTTTAGTATTACTGGATCTTACAAAGGAGAAGAGAGAGAGGATGGTCCGCCCGGCATGGAGCAGAAAATGTAGCGAAGAAAATGTAGCCGCTGGATCGAGGCAGGAATCCAGGACTGAGAAGAACCCTGACCTTCGCTGGAGGGGGCAAAAGGCATTAGGAGGTGTTCCTCTGTCTTAGGATGTTGGCTCTCTCAAAGCTCACCCCACATGTTCAAAAGGAACCGGGAGTAGAGGTGAGAGTTAACAGTCACCATGAGCGGTAGCAAGCCCAGCAAATGGAATAACAAACCCCCCTCGTGGTTAGGTTGGCCAAACCACTAGCCTCTCCTGACTTTGGTTGCTTCACCCCTAAAATGAAATAGTTGACGATTTCTGAGCTCAACAGTTTTTGTGAAGAAATGTTATTTACCACATCCCTGCATTATGCACTGCTAGTAAACGTTTAATGACCGGCAGTAAGTTTTAGAGTCGCATTAATGATTTCCATTTTCTGTATTTGACAAGTGTTCTAATTACCCACCAAGTGAGGAAGAGCTGAGGAAGAAATGAGCCGAGGACTGGCAAGAGGGTGTAGCAATTTGTGCTGTACTTTGACCTGCTTTGTCAAGTTGTGAACAATTAGTCTCACAGCTGAAAAGCGAGTGCTGCATGCAAAGCAGGTGATCTGAAGTCAGGACCGCTGCTCCCGATGTCCGTTCCCACTCGTGCACATATACCCTATCTGGATTTGGTGCTCAGCCCTGACAGGTGCTGGCTGATGATCTTCATGGCGCGCTGTGCGGTAAATGGCCCTGGTTTATAGAGGGGAGGAAGCCGAGGCTTGGAGAGGCTGAACAGCTAGTCCAGGGTTACAGGGGACAAGTGGAAAGGCCAGCACTCAACCCTGGTCTGCGTGATTCCACCCAAACAGCCCAATGTGGGCAGGCAAGAGATGACCTGGGATGGACTCACAGACTTGACCATTTGCTTGATCTGGGAGGTGGCATATATTGGGAGCCAGGTAAATCTACTGCTTAGTCCCTGCCTGGGGACTTCAGGACCATCACTTAAAAACTCTTCTTGCAAAGTAAGAATAATATCTGCCTCCTGGGGTTGTTGAAGAGAAATTATACACAGTACCTGCTTATTGGCAGGTGCTTTACAAAAAAACAGGCAAAAACATTAGTTTCTTTCCCTTCAATAAAAGGAAGAATTGAATCATACAAAGTTTTTCAGGTCCAAAGGCGTTTCAGCCTCTGCCAGGTTTCCCTACCAGCCCCTCCTTTCTCGGTCGTCCATGTGCTGTTCTTTATTTCTTAACCAATGTTGCCCCTGTTTTTAAGCTTATTTCACCACGTTTCTCTGTCGTGCTGGATCCCTATTAATTTCAGTAGTGATGGCACAAGGTTAAGAAGCTGAAGAAGAGACCCAAAGCCAATAACCAAGACATACGGTTTTATCATGGGGAACTTACAGGAACAGTCCAGTGGTGGCAGGCTGGACAGAACTGCAACTGCTTATAAAAAGGATGCAGTTTGTATAGCATCTTCACTTAGCACCCTCCACGTGGCAACTATCATTTCTGACAGTTAACCCTGACAGTTAACTGCTGTCAGGTGCGTCTGCTGTAAGGGTCATTCTCAGGGTAGGCATAAGTTACTGCTGTCAGGCGCATCTACGAAACTTCTTCTGAGCCTCCAAGAGAGTCTGCAATTGAATGAAAACCAAAGCCTTGGAGGAAGGCGACCTTCTGAAGCTTCCTCTCCTGCTCTGTGGCTTTCGGAGCATGGGGCTGCTTCTTGGCTATCCGGAGTTCCCAGAGGAAGGTCAGGAAGGCCTTTGTTGAGGCCTCTGACGCACATCTGGCCAGGCACTGCTACAGACTCCACGGCAGTGAGCCCCCTCTGGACGAGCATACATCAGGTGCGGTCACTACAGGGTCTGATCACAGAGCTTTGTGCACACTCACCTGACCACCTGTGCAAGACAGAAACCTCTCTAAGGAACTCCTAAGATGAGCCACCCAATTAGGGGTTAATCCAAAGGCAAACTTGAGGCTTGGCAGATTCTCTAAAACAGTGACTCCCAAGTTGTTGGCACACAGCAGGGCAGTGCTACCCAGAGAGGAGCTGCCGAGGGGGCGCTGACTGGGCCCTTTCTGGGAGACCCTTTGCCTGGCTATGGGTCTCTGGTCTTGGGCCACAGACGGCAGGTCCTGAGAGTGGGAAGAACTGCTGCCGGGAGCCATGTCTATATCCCTGACACCAGTCTGCAGAGGTCAGTGTTCACATCGAAGCCTTCCAGCTCCTTGCTGTGTCATTCCCCACGGGTAAAATGCAGGCGAATCATGCCCATGAGTGCTGTGGCCTAGAATGACTCTCACCGCAGCCTATTTATTACACTAAGCCAGCCTTCTCCACAGTGTGGACTCCCTAAACTCTCACAGAACACTCCTGCAAGGGGCTACCTTTTACGGGGATTCTCAGTACTCTATCTCCATTCCTTTTTTATGGGGAAATGAGGGACCGTAAGCCTGGGGCGATGAGAAGGTCTGGACAGGCTGCTCTCTGTCTGGTGTTTTGAGGGAGACATCTCTATCTTAGTACAAAACACAGACCAATTTTAGCAGGAAAAAATCAAGGATTTGGTTACATAGTTTTTGCTTTAGATAAATGTCATGTTTCTTGTAGAAAAGACAAACAGGCAAAAAAGAGAAATTGCCTGTAATCTCCTCCCCTCCCCAACCACTGTTACCAATTAGAGGTGTATCTTTGCAGCCTTTTTTCACACATAATCCCCCTTTTCCCCCAGGGAAATTACACTCTGCATACAGTTTTGAAACTGCTTTTCCTTTTCCTTCTCAAGCACAGAGTATGTGGAAAATAATCTAAACATTTCTTAATGCTTCCAAATAATGGATATGAACTTCAGATCCCTTGCTCCTCCGTAACTGTGGTGTCCTTAGAACCTTACTTTATAGTATTAATATTTATTGCTGGCTATCGTTTTCTTTGAGATTATGGCTTTTTATTTCGTTTTTTTTTCTAAAGCCTCCTGTGTTGTGGGTTTGTTATCTCTTGCTGCTGTCAATGAGCCTGCATGAAATAGAATTCCTTCTCCTTTCTGTATCAGTCCTCGTCTTTTTTGACTTGAAAATCATGTAGGCCCTGGTGTTTGCACTGTCTATAAACTGAAAGTAAACAATATCCGAGTTAGGGACAGAGGATCACAAGTACTTGAGGTGTTCATAGCGTATGACTGGTGTGAGGTTAGAATGTCATCTTCAACCTGGGACTCAGCGCTTACCCTTCAGAGCTAGTCTAGGTCATTTGGCCATTTTCTCATCTTTTAAAGGAAAAGTTATTTTTCTTTAGTCACTCTGGGAATTGGCCTAACCACCACAGCATTTCATGGAGAAGAGAAATCCTCTTAGCTGTCAGATAGTTTCCTGACTAGATGACACCTCACTTGGATCAGATGCTTCTTTTTCTCCTCCACAGTTTGAAGGTTTAAATAAAATGTAGCCAGTGTAGAGAGTGAGATGATTGCAATTGTGGCGGCAGAAAGATAAGAAGTTTAAAGTTTAGGCAAAGCACATGTCCCACTACCAAGGTAAAAAGTGATTCAGTCAAGCATCTGAGTTTTGCTTAATTTCCCATGCATGTGCATTGTAAGTCATCTTGAAGTTTCTTTGACTTGTGAAAACAATTTAACTACAAATAAACACACAAGCAGTATAAATACAGAAACCCAACACAGGCAGGGACCTCCCTTTGGTGAGAACGCTATAGGCATAGATGAATCACGCTGAGATAGTTTGCATCTGTTAGGTTCATGTGAACTTTGAGGCCACCAGACCTCAAGGCAAAAATAGATACCCTTCAAAGACTTTGTAGCTTCCAGGAATTATTCATTTGGAAACCAAATGAAGATGTTGATTTCTAAGAAAGAGATCTCAGAACTACAGTGGATGACTGAGTGATTCCAGCCAAACACAAGAAAGCATTAACTTTTTAAATCTATTATTGAAGGAATATAATTGTAATTATGATACATTAGGATTCTGGGGTAGTTTTAAGCATTTAGCTTTAAGCACTCCAGTTTAGCCTTTTGAACAGCAAATTCATGTTTCAAATTACAATGAATATCTCTATTAATGCACTCTAATTCCTTCTAAACCTCACTCCTAAATTGCGCCAGGCTGGAGCCGTAAAGGATTGCATGTGGGAAGCCTCCATCTGCTTTTCTCCTTTGAGAGGTGATTGTGAATGAGACTAGCCAATGGGAATAAGATAATAATTGTGTTCTAAGAGCCTCTTGTTCTGTGGAGTGTGTGACTTACTGACTGATGCTAAACATTTGAAATTGTAAATTTGAATAAGTCCATAGGCGTTGGGACACAGAAACATGGATCTTAAAGGATAGTGCTGCTTCTGAGTGTTTTCTGGAGTGGTGTTATGGTAGGAAGTACCTCTCAATGATGCTATTGTAAAGACAGCCTTACACCTTGAAACTCGCCCCCAGAAAAACACTTGAAAATAGTATATCTGTGATGACAGATTTCTGGTGAATTTACTAGACTATATTTTCTTCCAATGAATTTACCTCTTCATTGATTTTATTCATTCCTATGAAATATCTAAGGGCAAACTGGTGTATTTTCATTTTACAGTTTGAGAAAGAAGTTAAACCCTAAGTAACTATAATAGTTTCTCTAGAACTTAAGATATTTTAATGCACCTGAAGATTTTTTCAGCCTTACTAGCCCATGGTATAAATATTTCTCCTATTTCTTGTATAGAAATCGGAAGTATCTCTATCCTTTCAGGAAGCTGAATTTCTACTTTTGGCAGGACAGATCCCAGCAAAAACAGGAAATGATTTATCTATCAAAAATCACACTCCTGATTTTATCCATGATGTTCTTCCTCCCTTCCTGTTCCCTACTGTCTACGCTCAGATAAATCAAATTCATAACCCAACCCTACGAGAGCACGAGGAAGGACAGGGGTAAAAGCCACCCCACTGAGGCTTCTCACAAGGACCAAACAGTGCCTCTCAACGCCTTTTTGGCTATGGGTCTCTCTGTCTGCGGAGTCTCATCGTTGGGGGTGCCATTTTCTGGTTATCTATCCTTTCCCCAGCCTCATTTTCCAACTGGACCAGTCACAGCCTTGAGTGTCCCCTGTGAACTCTGGAAGGAGTGTTTTCCCCCTTTGAGCCCTTGGGGATGCTGCCTTTGGCTAAATCTTTGCTGACATCACAGGTGCCTCTCAAGTCAGCTTACCTAGGTCCAGCTGGTTCCTAGTTAGATATCCTGCCTTCTCTCTCCTTCTCATCTCTGCAACTTGCTGTAGAGGCTGCTCCCACAGTTCTTTAGCCTTTCATGTGCCATCATCTTTTCCCTAGTCCGTTCAATGGGCTCCTCCGAGATTCAGCACCCTCCTTCTTTTCCCCTCCCCTGCTTTTTCCTTGTGTTTCTCAGTAAATACTCTTCACCTTTTCAGGACCACGTTCCCAGGTGTCGCCAGCTCACCCGAGTCTCAGTATTCCCTCGCCTGGACTACCTCTTTGTTGATGATGACTCTTCTCCCTCAGGAGTTTATTTTGTATATTTATAAATATACAAAATATGTACGTGTACATGTTTCATGAAGCATTTGTTTAAAAAAATCTATGATTACATATGCAGTATATGTTACTTATGTACTTTTTTTTTTTGGGCTGAGTGCAGGGGACTTTATTGATGGTACATGACAAGGTGGGGCTCTCTAAGCCCCTTCCTCTTCAGGGGGTCTGCATGGAAACTTGAGGATTGGAGATTGTCAGTGTGGTGGGGAACTGAGTCGCAGGGACTCCCCAGCAGCTAGGGCCTCTCTCTTCCTCTTGTGCTCTCACTGGGGATGGTGGTCCGGGGGTCTTAGTCCTTGGAAGCCATGTGGGCCATGAGGTCCACCACTCTGTTGGTGTAGCCAAATTCACTGTCATACCAGCAAGTGAGCTTGACAAAGTGGTTGTTGTGGGCATTGCCAGCCCCAGCATTGAAAGTTGAAGACCGGGTGTCACTGTTGAAATCAGAGGAGACCACCTGTGTTCAGAGTAGTGCACGATGCCCTTGAGGGAGCCTCCGACTCATGCTTCACACCTTCTTGATGTCATCATATTTGGCAGGTTTTCCAGATGGCAGGTCAGGTCCACAACTTACACATTAACAGTGGGGCCACGGAAGGCCAGGCCAGTGAGCTTCCCGTTCAGCTCAGGGATTACCTTGCCCACAGCCTTGGCAGCGCCAGTAGAGGCAGGGATGATGTTCTAGAGTGCCCTGCGGCCATCACACCACAGTTTCCCAGAGGGGCCATGCACAGTCTTCTAGGTGGCAGTGATGGCATGGACTGTGGTCATGAGTCCTTATTCCACAATACCAAAGTTGTCATGGATGACCTTGGCCAGAGGTGCTAAGCAATTGGTGATGTAGGAGGCATTGCTGACAATCTTCAGGCTGTTGTCATATTTCTCATGGTTCATGCCCATCGTGAACATAAGGGCATCAGCATAGGGGGCAGAGGTGATGACCCTTTTGGGTCCCCACTGCAAGGGAGTCCCAGGCTTCTCCATGGTGGTGAAGACACCAGTGGACTCCATGATGTACTCAGCACCAGCATTGCCCCATTTGATTTTGGAGGGATCTCACTCCTGGTAGATGGTGATGGGATTTCCATTGATGACAAGCTTCCCATTCTCAGCCTTGACAGTGCCATGGAATTTGCCATGGGTGGAATCATACTGGAAAGTATAGACCATGTAGTTGAGGTCAGTGAAGGAGTCATTGATGGCAACAGTATCCACTTTACCAGAGTTAAAAGCAGCCTTGGTGGCCAGAAGCCCAATACGACCAAATCCGTTGACTCCAATCTTCACCTTCACCGTGACGTCTCAGGGATGCGCTGGCGATGCGAGAGAAGATGCAGCTGTCTGTCTAACGGGAGGAGCAGAGAGCTACTTATGTACAATTTAAATATGCAAATAAACAAGATTAATAAAAGAAAGATGCGATATTCTCACCATCCAAAGACAATGACTGGCATTAGCCTTTTGTCATCTAGGTCTCTCCTTAGCTTGTTCTTGTATGATTTTCCTGTTCACACATGGCACTTCTCAAAACTGAATCGACCTGCATAGTAGAGAGCTAAAGGCCACCCACTTTGTAAAGATAACATCCTTAAAACACCTCTTCACACTCACGACAGCCATGACATAGAGCTGAATCACAATGTCTCATGGATGGAAACGCTTTTGTTTTGTTAAATTTCAACTGTTTTTAATTTGCTTATTTTTACTTGTACTAACCCTTCCTCTTCACTGTCAACCAAAAGATCATGAAAGACTGTTGATTTCTAAAGTCTAAGTAAATACTATGGCTTAGCAGGCTTCGCATTTAGGAAGGGGCTTGGGAGAGAAGCATTGGAAATGATGTGACTTATTCTCTCAGAGAACCCAGGTAGACCACCAGTGACTGCTGCTTTCTTTCACTAGCCCTCACAAGCTTTCTTTCATGATCTACGCTAGAATCTTTGAATCTTTTTTTTTTGGACAGGGTCTGTCTCTGTCACCCAGGCTAAAGTACAGTGGTGGCTTGATCTTGGCTCACTGCAACCTCTACCTCTCAGGTTCAACCCTCCCAAGTTGCTGGGACTACAGACACAGGCCACCAAACTTGGCTAATATTTTGTATTTTTGCTAGAGATGGGGTCTCATCGTGTTGTCCAGGTTGGTCACGAACTCCTGAACTTAAGTGATCCTCCCATCTCGGCCTCCTAAAGTGCTGGGATTACAGGTGTGAGCCACTGTGCCCAGCCTACTCTAGAATCTTAGCAGGACTTGATACCATCTCTCTCCTTCTCACATTGCAGAATTCGTTGTCTCCCATGTTAAAAATTCAACCTGATCTGCCTATCTCCGCTATTTGGCCCCAGCCACATCTCTTCTTCACTGCCCTTCCTTCCGCATCCCTAACAGTACTGCAACAGCCTCAGTTTTGAGGACTTTGGGGCCCTAAGATATAATCTATTGAAGCCAGAGGATTTGATCCCTTTTATTGCAGCAAGATTCTCCTCTGTGGTATTTTTATCTGTTTTGGAGCCTTAGTTTTTCTTGTGTTTTTTCTCCACCTTCTCAGTGTGACAGGGAAAATAATACTTCTAATCCCGGTGATGAGGGAAGGTTATTCCAGAGAGGCAGCAAATACAAAAATCAAGTAAGAATCGGAACAGGAAAGCTCAACCTTCAAGTCAGAACTAGTCAAAATGAAGAGCCCGTCCTGATCTCTCTTATCTAGAAAACTATTTAAGAGAAGAGCCAGAATGGAGAAAGCCAGAGATGGAGAGAGAACCTGGCATTCTCTGAGGCTGCCCCCACCACAGTCTCACCCTCTTTGCCTCTGCCTGTGCAGCTCAAAAAAGAAAGTGGAAGCAGAGGGAGATGGCCTGTTGTGGCCTTTTTCCAAGAGGGAACAGAAGAACAGTTCTGATTTTACATCAGAGGCTTCAAGAATAGGGGGTGAGGCCCACTGTATCCCTAAGCTATAGCTCAGTCAAGTGGATCTGTCCCTGAATCTGACCCACATGTGGTAGAAAGGCAGAAAGATGTTAGATGTTTGTCCCATAGTTAGATTTGGGCATTGTTACAAAAGAACCTGATTTTGGAGAACAACAATCCACATTAATACATTGAAGACTCAGAAAAGCCCTGTAACAAAGAAGAGTGTTTCCTGAACTCTTTTGAGCATGAGGAATCTTATTTGGCAATCCCCTGTTTTCATTCAGAAGTGGGTTTCGTGGGAAATGCTGTAGAGGCCTACCTAAATGGACTGATTTATTCTGTGAAGAGGAGTTCGCCAGGTAGCTGAGGTTAGAAGGTAGATGAAAAAATGGACCTATTTTTCTCTGTTCTCACTTAATATGTTCAGTTCTCGGCTTTGTTTCTCTCCCCTTTTTTTAATATGCATTCCCTAGAACACTTCTTTGAATTTTGTAGTTTAACTCCCATAGAGACATGACTGTTCACAAATCTTTTTTGGCCCTGATCTCATTCCTGAGCACCACTCCCACAGTTCCAACTGTGTATTCACTAGCTCTTCCACCTGACATCAGGCATATGCCCTAAATTCAACATGCCCAAAATGCAGTGTCTTCTCCTGCAGACCCGCTCTTCTGCTTGTCTCTCCTGTGTTAACAGCACCAGTGTCCTCCGTGGTCCAAGCTGGGAACCTCGGCAGATTTGCAGGCATTTTCTTCTCCTTTTCACGTAATTTTTTTAAAAAAATTATACATTTTATCTCTAAGAATTATCTGTTTCCACAGACATAGTTCAGACTCATATTTTACTTGGACAGTTGTAAGAGTCTTGGATAAATTATGAGTTGAGTAGAACTTTTGCAGGAAAAGAGAATGTGGCATGGGAATCCTTTATATATCTGTTTGTCACAATAAAGTTATAAATTATGGATATGCTTGGAAAAATGTTAAGGAGACTCTAACATTAATATTAATGCACAGAGTGAGGTTTCAAAGCTATTGAGCAAGAGAAGCAGGAATGCCCCCAATCCTCCCGTCAATCTTCCTTCTTTTCAGGGGAATGTCGGGGGGATCTGAACACAGGAATGGAAATGGCAATGAGAAATCTTTAAAATGTTACATTTTTATTTAGTGATAAAATGTGGGATAACCATTTTATTCTTAAAGTCTAAGCGAGTTCACAAAATTGTTTCCTTTGTACAATTCCTTAAGATCCCATTTGTAAACACTTATCGTAATACAAAAATAACAAAGTTCCAAGTAAATTACTATTCTATTGACTTTTATATGTGAGTTTTCTTTAATTTATTCATTCAGCATCACTAGTAATCTATAAAGTCTCTTCGTACATATAGTCATTTAGTCTGAAGAAAGTGGTATTTATCAAGCGGTGAAAATTGATTCTCAGAGTGGCTAACTCACTTTCCCAGTATACTTAGTTCATAGCTTGAAATTGACTTTGGACTGCAAGCTTTGATCACTTTTCATTTCACCATAGCCAGCTCCCAAACCCAACTTAATGGGTTACGTTCAATGAATGAGAGATGGGCTTCCCAGGCCTTCACTGTGTAAGGAGCTGACGCAGGGTAACTGATACCAGACAGAGCTGGTGTGCAGCATCTAGCCCATATAACCTAACCATGAACCAGAGATGATCCTCCCTGCCCTGCTAGATGAAGTAATGTAACTTATTTTGAACAGGAGCATATGGCAAAGAAGTGGTCCTGTTTACTTCCACAGTGGACACTGCAAGATGTTCTCAGTTACATTATACAGTCTAGATCTCATTGTTTATGGGTCTGGTTTTGCCCTCATGCAGCAGATGTAGTTCCTGATTTATAGCACCATAAAGAAACTACAGTGAAGGACACCTCAAGATTCTTGGCAGGCAAATATAGGCAGAGCTCCTTTACATCTTTTTTTTTTTTTTAGAATTCCAGGGATGGAGATCCATGAGCTTTAGTCAAATGTATAATGTGAAGATCAAGAAACTATTTTCCCTTTTCCAACCATAGAATTTTACTGATTTGATTTGATTTCCTCCTGTTTGTTTCATTCTGAGCATGAATAACTGGTCAGCCACTGTTCTCTGAATAAATCCATTTTAAATGCCTGAAGGGGAGTGTGATGAGATTGTTTCTCATTCTTTCCCTCAGGCTAAAATACTACTGTTACTTTAACCTCTTCAAAGTTTCTACTTTCCACCCCTTGAATTGTGTTTACTTCTCTTCTTGGGACCCTGCTCAGTTGTTCTGTCACATCGCTGGGTTTCAAGTAAAGAGGTCTGAATTTGACACAAATCAAACAAGGGTGTGACCAATGCAGGGTATTAGTAAAGAAATTGCTTCCTGGCCTCTGCGAGTCCTACCTTTCTTGGCACACAAATAGTGAGCCATTGTAGTCAACAGCCATCTTTAAAAAGAAAAGTTCATCCTACTCATAAATAGACTGCGGTAAAAAGAAAAATAAATCCCTTTGGTGGCTTTGCCCAGTCTGGCAACTTGCCATGAGGAAGAAAATGTGCTTGATTTGGCACTTAACAAATGGTTGTACACATTTGTGCTGGGGGACCGTGCAGAATTGTAAATTTTAGATACTGACCCTGCGCTTGAGAGAAGCAGAATACATATCCTCTGATGCAAATGAAAAATAAAGCATTGATGTATACACATTGAAATCTACACATACAGGCAAAATTTTTTTCAGCAAGGCGCCTTTAAAAGGGTGCTGAATAAGAAATCACTGATATTTTCAGATCTGAATCTAATTTGAACTCTGTAATCCTTTAAGAGAAAGTTTGAAAACCCACCAATTGGGAATGTAAAATTGTACAGTCATTTTGGAAAACTAAGTGGTGGTTCTTCAGAAAGTTAAAGTTACCAGATGGCTCAATAATTTCACTCCTGGGTATATGCCTAAGAAAACTGAAAACATATATTTACACAAAAACTTGTACACAAATGTTCATAGCAGCATTATTCATAATTTAAAAAATGAAAACACAAATGTCTGCCAACTAATAAACAAAATGTTGTATGTTCATGTGATGGAATAGTATTTAGCTGCAAGAAAGAATGAAGTACTGATGCATACTGTAACATGGATGAAACCTGAAAATATGTTTAGCAAAGGAAACCAGTCATAAAGACCACCTATTGTATGATGCCATTTGTATTAAATGTCCAGAATAGATTAATCCATAGAGACAAAGTAGATTAGTATTTGCCAGGGCTTAGAAGGAAGGAGAGATGGGGAGTAGCTACTAAAAAGTACAGGGGGCCCAGCGCAGCGCTTCTTGGTGTGGAGTATACGGGACGGGGTGCCCCTTGAGTCGGGCTCAGCTGGTCCCATCCCCACAAGGAGAACAGCAACTGGAAGTGCTGAGGACTGAGAGTTTCACAGCAAGCACAGCCAAACCCATGAAAGTCCAGCTCTGTGGGGAAGGGGCGTCCGCTGAAGGAAAACTAAGAAACAGAAAAAACTTCATCACCGGGCGGAGAGAGATCCAAGATGGCCGATTAGCAGCAGCTCAGGATTGTAGCTCCCAGTGAAAGCACAGAGAGCAAGTGGACGCCGCAATTTCAGACAAATTTCTGTTGCCCACAAACTGGGAGATTCCTGGCGGAGGAGCCACACGGATAGCCAGCGCCACTCTTTTGGCCAGCGCAGCTGTTTTGCCGGCGCCCCAGCGCAGCACTTCTCAGTGCGGAGTATACAGGACTGGGTGCCCTTTGAGTCAGGCTCAGCTGGTCCCATCCCCACAAGGAGAACAGCAATTGGAAACATTGAGGACTGAGAGTTTCACAGTAAGCACAGCTGAACCTGGGAAGGCCTAGCTCTGTGGGGAA